>JAYMTE010003157.1:0-10162 GCA_036897545.1 Pelargonium fulgidum
AAGAGAATGTAAAGGTTGGTGTTAATTTGAGTTTGAAGAATGAGAGTTCCAAGGAATTGAGGTTGGGTAGTGGAGGGAGTGGGAAAAAGTTAAACCCGAGGTTATCGGGATCGAGTGCAGTTGGTGGCAATGGTGATGTTAGGAGGAGTTGTGATAAGCCTATGCCGGTCTTGGATGTGAAAGCTCAAGGTGATGCTGGAGCTGTGGAGGAACCCAAAGAAGGATTTTGCTCTGTTTTGAAGTCCGGTGATGGGGTTTCAAAGACTGAGAATAAATACCCGAGCAGGCTTCATGAGAAGCTTGCTTTTTTGGAAGGGAAGGTGAAGAGAATTGCATCTGATATTAAAAGGACTAAGGAGATGCTGGACATGAATAATCCAGATGCGTCAAAGATGATACTTTCGGATATACAAGAAAAAATTTCTGGGATAGAGAAGGTGGTAGGTAATGTTGTTAGTGATTCAGATGGTGTGAAATCCTTGAAAAGTGCTGTGGATGGTGATGCAGAATCTCAGAAGACTCAAGTTAAGGAACCAGGGAATGTGACAAATTCAGTTAAAGGGCTGAACAGTGAAGAACTAGAAGCAAGATTTTTTCCGCATCATAAGTTGCTCAGAAACCGAACATCATCAAAGGTGTCATTGGGCAGCACTTCAATCCATGAACCCGTTGTTTTAGAATCCAGCTGTGAAATAAAGATTAAAGATGAACCACGGGGCCCAACTGATCCGTTAGAGTATACGTCTTCTCTTGATAAGAAACTAAACGAGGTTACATTGAGGAATGGTCATGGTGACATAGTTTTCTCTGAAGTTCAAGAAGTGGACAGTGCTGCTGCCACATCCTCTACTACACAAGAGTGCTCAAATGTAGTCGGCGGAAAGGATGCTGCCGAGCTCTTTCTAACAGCTGATGAAACACTTGATGAGTTTGATGATCAAGAGAACAAACCGTTAATTATAACATGTGAGGAGGTGGAAGATGCTTGCATACACCAGCTCAATGAAATAGGATGCAAAAATTCAACAGGTGGATGGTTTGTGTCTGAGGGAGAGGCAGTTCTTCTTGCTCACGACGATAGTTCGTGTTCATTTTATGATATTGCTAATTGCGAGGTATGTAATGGTGCACCCACTCGCTTTTATACGTGTCTTTAAGTTGGATTTTCATTGTATGATAGACATGCATCTGATCATTTATAAATACGGCAAATGAATATACTATAGTCTATATCTTAAAGTAAACCACCTATTATATTACTGTTATAGTTGCATTCTCTCAAGGCCTAGGGATTTTTGGTTGCATTTTAAGCTGTTGAATGAGTTCGACGTATCTTTTGTAAGTGTTAATCATTGCTAAGTATACTTTTCAGTTCTCTTAATGCTTGATTGGAGGATTTGAGTTTTTGTTATCCAGTTTATTTATTTATCTTTTCTTTTTAAAGCCAATACGCTAAATAGCGTATGGAATAAATATTTTAAGCGCATTCAAGCATTATCGTATTTTATACAAATAAAATACGGAGACTCATCACTAATTAACATATCCATGCATTTTAGCTTGTCCTTATTCTAGATCATGCGTACATGGGCAGACATACACAGATTAACTGGCTGCTACATTCGAGAATTAATTTGTTCACTGTCAATTTTAATAATTTCAGGAGAAGACTGAATACAAGCCCCCAGCTGGAGTCTCGCCCAATCTATGGAGAGACTGTTGGATAATCCGTGCACCTAGTGCTGATGGTTGCTCGGGAAGGTATGTTGTGGCTGCATCTGCTGGGAATACCATGGATTCAGGTTTCTGCTCATGGGATTTTTATACTAAAGATGTGCAAGCTTTCCATATTGAGGATGTAAATGGACCAACAACTTCAAGAACAGTTCTTGGCCCCTTACCTAATAATATGGGGCATAGACGAAATGTTTTGTCGAATATTTTGGCCCCAGAAGCTCAACAATGGTGGTATAAACCCTCTGGACCTCTTATTGTTTCAACTGCTAGTGGACAGAGAAATGTCAGAATTTATGACATTCGTGATGGTGAGCACATCATGAAATGGGATTCGCAGAAGCCTGTGTCATCAATGGATTATTCAAGCCCTTTGCAATGGAGAAGCAGGGGAAAAGTGGTTATTGCTGAAGCAGAAACCATATCCTTGTGGGATGTGAACTCCCTAACTCCTCAGCCATTGTTATCGGTTCCTCTGTCAGGTCGAAAAATCTCAGCCCTTCATGTGAACAACACCGATGCGGAAATGGGCGGTGGGGTCCGTCAAAGGTAAAATCTTAGTCTTTGCTTAAATGGTTGTCTTGTGTTATTATATTGTTCTGCATTTGCAGATTTATTCTCTTTTCTGGACATCTTCTGTTATGTCATGCTTATACATTATAGTGACATATGTTATTTGCTCTATTTAATAAGAGTTCTTCCTCTAAGAATCTCATATACCAATTCAGGTATCATATTAGCTCTTACTTTATTTTATGATAAAAACAGACAAAAAACTTGATTAGCTAATTATCAAGGATCCCCTCCTATTGATTATGTGTGGGTAAACCCCAAAGGACAGGAGAAGTTGCTTAACTGTTTTCTTATAGAAAGGACTCCCTAGCATAGTCCTATAGCTTAATTTAACAAGAGCCTCTCTAATTTATTTGTTCAAATATTATCAGGATATGGATGAGTTGCTAATAGTTGAAATAGTATCACCTCTGTATTTAGTTCGGCTTGGGATAAACCTAATCATAAGCTTATTTATTAAACTACCGAACTAGAACTTATTCCGAAAGGATACCCTTAGAATTTTTTATTTATTTTTTATTTTTTTATCAGCATACCCTTAGAAAATCTTATCTTATAATACCAACTAGACGACATAAAAATAGAGTTCACTTTCAAAACGACCGGTTAAAATAATTTTTACAGAAAGGTCTTTTGTGAAGCTAATTTTATTGATTTAGTTTAAGACAGCTCTTATCAAGTCATTGTAATAAGCCTTTTGACAAGTGCTTTTCTTGAACATAATACTAACACACCCTATGGAATCTGATAAAAGTTTTTATATTTTTTTTAATCAAGTAGACATTCACATACTCTGTTTAGGTTTGTTGCTCTCAACGCGTTACTCTATATACACTATATGCTTTACGTCGAGAAAGTTGACTCTTTACTATTTGTAAAGCAATCGGAATTATGAGAGGAGTTTGAATCTAGTCCTATTAGTTGCTAAACTCTCTTTTCAGCACTAATTAGTTAATATCTAAAATGCAGAGTAAGTTCATCCGAAGCTGAAGGTCATGATGGCGTGTTCTGCACTCCTGATTCTATAAATGTCTTTGACTTTCGTCTCCCGACTGGTGTTGGTCTTAAGATGCCAAAAATAGGTGGAAGTGTGCACTCAGTTTTCTCCCGTGGGGATTCTATCTATCTTGGGTGCAGTTCTGTAAAATCAGCAGGAAAAAAACAGTCTTGCTCCCAGGTGCAACAGTTCTCGTTGCGCAACCAAAAGTTATTTAGCACTTACACCTTGCCAGAATCCAATGCACATATCAATTACACAGCCATAATGCAAGTCTGGGGAAATTCAAACCTTGTCATGGGTGTTTGTGGGCTGGGTCTGTTTGTGTTTGACGCTTTAAAAGACGATGGATTGCAGTCTTTCACTGGTGATTCTGGTTGCAGCCAAAAGATTAAAGAAGTTATTGGTCCAGATGACTTGTATTCTCCTTCTTTTGACTATTTGGGGTCTCGCGCTCTCCTTATATCAGGGGACCGTCCAGCAATGTGGAAATATTTATCATAGGTATGATGTAATTATGATTAGTACGATCATTATCTGTCCAAAAGAAAATAACTTTTAGCATATATAGTATGTTGCCGGGTTTGTGCTTCTTTTTCTTTTGTACTGCAAGCTATATAATATGTTAAATGTTAAGTTTGCCTCTTATAATAGAATTCGATTAAGATGCAAAAATGCATGTGCTTCCTTTTTGACTGAACAATGGGATAAGTTATCTGAATACTTCATTGTATCAATCATATTAACAAAGTTTATGTACAGGTTAAATGCTGCAACTCTCCTCTCATTCTGCAATGGTGGGAGTGTGTTGGAAATGAAGGCATGTTAATTACATATTTGGAGTGATGCTGTGAAGTATTTAGTTTGGTTTTGTGATAGATATGTGTGGAACATTTTTGTATTTTGTACTATCTAAGATAAACTTTGGTTGTATGCAGTCACTCCCTAAGATACTTTGATTTGCTAGGGTCATATTGATGCCATGTAGTATTGGTTTCATATGCCCCTGTAGTTTGTTCTTATTGGAAATTTCCCCTGCATTGACTTCTACTTTTTTTCTTCTGGCTTTAGCTCAGAACCCTACAGTGGTTGGTTTAGATGGCTGATCTTGTACTACTGATCACAGTGGTTCCTACTGAGTTTCTGGTTTTTTTCAACATTTTTAGCTTTTTTGTGAAGATTGAGTTTTAGTTTTCTTCATGCATTCCTTCATCTTGTTACAAATATTGAATTTGTTGTTGCGTTTGTGCATGTTAATCTCGTTGGAGAGTACAATGCATTGTGGTGACTCCGTATCTATTTTCAGTGATTGGGTCGGGACGACAAAAGTCATATAATTCAGCCCAGAAACGATGTCGTATGGTGTCGGTTTAGTGTACTTTTATACAATGTCGATTGGATTGTTGTCTGATCTTGATTGTTTTAATTCTTTTTTTTTTTTTTGATACTAAATAAGAACTTCATTCCTAATTGGCGAGGGATACATTGTTAAGATTATTACACATCCATAACTTAGATATTCCAGATCAACCTATGGTAGCTAGAGCATGAGCGGCAATATTTCTATTTACAAGCAAAATTGAGACATTGAGAGGGCTTAGGAAAATTGTATGGATGATATCCGTTATTGTCGCCCTGCTATCTGCCTTGCCAATTCCCGAATCCAGATCTCGCAGAGTGATCGCCCTGTAAAGTAATTGACAATCTGTTAGAAAACAATAATTATCAATATTATGATCTAAAATGAAATTGTACACAGCTAACAAGACATTTGCTTCTGCTTCGAAAGCACAAGAAGCGGAAGAAGAACTACAACATTTAGCCAGAGGAATTCCATCTCTATTTTGGAGCTCCCATCCTATGCCCGAAATGCCATCCTTAAAGGATCCATCACACAAAAAGATATTATTTATGTTGTGTGTCTGGAGAATGTCTTCCATGCTACAATATGAGGGGGGTAACGTCAGATTCCGACCTAGAGAATGAAGATGACTCTTCTCATCAAACGTTTTTTTCAAGATCCTTGACAAGGGATTTGGCACTTGATAAGACTCTCCATATACTAAACGAATCACCTATGAAGAAACCATTGTTTCGTTCTTTCCAAATTTCCCAACAAATTAAGAGCGGAACTCCAAAACAATAAGAAGTATGAGTCTTTGTTAGAAGTCTTCGTCATACTAAGGATATAAGCCAGCCAATCTGAGTAGGATTGAAGGGATTTAGATCTAATTGCCGCTGGAGAAGCAAACCAGCAGATTTTGCTTAGATCACAATGGAAGAAAAGATGATCTACAGATTCATTGTGAAGAAGACATCTCGAGCATTGAGGAGATTGAGCCATTTTTCTTTTATACAAAGAGAACATAGTGGGAATAGCATCATGGCAAGCTTTCCACAAAAAAACTTTATTTTTTTCCGGGATCTTGGAATTCCAAAGCTTTTTCCAAGGAACACTTGAGGGATGATTCGTAGTTGATGGGCCAAAGAGGAGATTCCAATATCATAAGCCTTTTTGACCGAAAAGTGATAATCAGACGAGTCCTTCCATTTGAGTTTATCCTCTATAAATCCTCTACTGGCAAGAGGGATGGAAAGGATCTTTGAGGCGACCGGAGAATCAAAACTACTTCTAATAACATCTGATTTCCAGGATTTAGAGATAGGATCAATCAGGCAATCTACCTTATCCCATTCAGAAAGAGGAGATGCATTATTGTAGGATAAAGTTGATCCGTCTATCCATTTATCCTTGAAGATTCGAATCGAATGACCATTTCCTACTTGCCAAGACATATGATGCATAAGAAAATCTCTGCCTTTACACAAACTTCTCCAGATCCAAGAACTTGGATTTTTAATCTTGCAATTCCATAATGAATTATTAATCCCATATTTGGCAACAAGAACTTTGAAAACAAGGCTATCTAGGATACTGATTATCCTTTTAAATTGGCTAGCCAGAAGGGCTTGGTTGAAAATTTCAGTATTCCGAAGACCGATTTCGCCTCTTCCTTTAGGCCAAGATAAAATATTGTGCTTGATCCAATGAATACCCTTAGCACATCTAGATTTCGACCACCAGAATTTGGCATGAAAATCGTCCAACCAATGAGCAAAATATTTATGCATGTTGAAAAGATTCATAATGAAGACTATTTAACTTCCATCCTTGAAGTTTCTGCTCAATTCTTGATTTCAAAAAGGAAAACATCTGCCTCTTAGAAATCATCCCAATATCCGGTATACCTAAATATCTCCCAGGGTTAGAGATGACCCTGAATGGAATAAGCCCTTGAAAGATTCTGGAAAATCTTCGAGGGGTGTTGGGACTAAAAAACCATTCAGATTTGTGAGAACTTGTTAACTAGCTTGAAGCGTCTTCAAAAGTCTTGATAATCTGCTTCGGTTGATGACAAGATTCAAGAGACAGTTGGATGAAGATGAAGGAATCATCAGCGAAGAGAAGATGATTAATCGTCGGGCCTCCTCTAGATATCTGAATGCCTTTGATGGAACCTTCAGATTGGGCTTCCTCTAACAAAATCGAGAAAACTTCAGCTGCTAACAGAAAAAAATAAGAAGACAAGGGGTCTCCTTGCCTTAGCCCTTGGCGAGGATGAAATCAAAATGAGGGATTTCCGTTGACAAGAACAGAGAAAGAGACAGTGGAGATGCACTGGAAAATGAGATTACACCACTTCTCCGAGAACCCTTGAGCTTTGAGAACTTGCATAAGTCATAAGCCTTAGATAAATCCATTTTGAGACCTGCTTGAAAGATCTTTCCCTTCTTGGTTCTCTTGATAGTATGCAGAATCTCATTTACCAAGATGATGTTATCTTGAAATTTCCTGCCAGGGATGAAACCATTTTGAGCTGGCGAAACTAGGCTGCTGATAACCTTCTTCAGACGATTAGCAAGGACTTTGGATGCAATCCTGTAGTTGAGTTGCAGAGGCTAGTAGGGCAGAAATCAGCTGGAGTTTGTAGAAGATCAACCATCGGGATGAGAGAAATATAGGTTCTGTTTAGGTCTTTAAGAAGGAACCCTGAATTGAGGAATGACAAGATTGCTGTTGTTACTGAGGAGCCTAAGGAGGACCAGACTTCCAAGGTCAAAGACTGCTCTTTTGATCTCCTCAGCCGAAAAAGGGGAATCAAGATCAACTTTTGATCATTGAACAGAGTCCTATGAATTTTTTGGGAAATTTCCTAAATAAGGGAGAGTCTATTATCTGAGCTAGGGGCTGGGTGGGATTGAGAGATGAAGTAAGAAGAAAAAACATTGGAGATCTCTTATTCTTTATTAACCATATACCGGAAGGGTTTTTAATCATATGGATCTTATAGCTTGCCTTCCTTTTGCTAGCTGCAATGTGATAATACCTTGTGTTTCTATCTCCTAGAGTGTTGAAGTTTAACTTGGATAGTTGCTTCCACTTTTCATCTTCTATATTGAGGATGGATTCGTATTCAAGTTTAAGAGCTTGGAGAGAATCAAAGGGGGACCCTGATCCCGAGGGGAGGGATCCAGAATGGTCCAAACAGAAGTCATTTTGAATTTTGTCAATCTGGGCTTCTAAATTTTCTTTCTTAGATTTGAGTGATCGGAAAGTGTTACTATCCCAAATCCTAAGGTTGGATTTCATGATACGAATCCATTGAGAAAGACAATACATGGGCGAGCCAGAAAGGGGGGCACTCCAACTGTCTTTGATGATGGTCTCACAATTAGGGTGAAGGGTCCACATGCTTTCAAAAAAGAATTTTTTATGATTGGAAGTGAGAGATTTGGCATAGACAATAAGGGGACTATGATCCGACACAACAATGGGCAGGGATCTAGCAAAGGAGTCAGGAAAGCGATTGAGCCAGTCTATAGAACAAAAGGCCCGATCAAGAGTTTCCATAACTAGATTATCATCAGATCTATTATTCGACCAAGTAAATCTTGATCCTTATCTGGGAAGATCCACAAAGGAGTTGGAGATTAAAAAATCTTTAAAGGACTCAGCTCTAGGGAGATGATCGGCCCGAGCTCTGGATTTATCTCCCGGGGAAAACAACTTGGTTAAAATCCCCCAAAAGGAGAGCTGGATGGCTTGAGAAAACCAGCAAAGACGACAATTGATCCCAACAAGACTGTCTATCAGCTAACACAGGAGGTCCATAAATACTAAAACAATTCCAAATATTGCCGTTGGGCTCAATGATGGAAATTCTGATGATATTTGAATTGGTGAAGGACAAATTCCAAGTGATGTTGGAAAAGGAACCAATCCAAAGGCCTCCACTAGAACCTATACTATCAATTCCTTCCGAACAAACTCATCCTAACCCACTAAATTTAATATTTACAGAATCTACTGAGCATTTAGTTTCACTAAGGAGAATGAAATTAGGTTTGTATTTCTTTTTTAGGTCTTTCAAATGACAAACATGTAGAGGGATACCTAAACCTCTACAGTTCCATGCAAGAAAATCATGATGATCTAGGAGACTGTGAAGCGACAGTCTCCTTAGAACCCAACATATAAGAAATATCAAGACTCCCTATGGAAGCAACCAAATCACACTGTTGTTGCAGGAGTTTTTGTTTGATTTTAATTATATCCTCAGGACCTCCATAAATCATAAAATCAAATATAGAATCAAGATAATAATCTTTCGTGTGTACCTCGAGCTGCTCTTCTGGAGAAGGCGATCGCTGGCGTTTCATCAAATATCCTCTAGGGTCGGAAGTAGATGGCCTTTTCTTGCTCGAGCCTTTGCTTGTTGTTGAAAATAAGGAGTGAGAGAATAATGTAGAACATGGACAACAACCTAGAGAAACAGATTTAACCGCACAATCCTTAGCAGATATAGACTTGAGAATAAATTTGGTAGCTTTATTACGAACTGATAACTTGCTAAGCAGTTTCTTCTTGGAAAGAATTGATGAAACCGGATTCTTGTCTTTTTTTGATCTGGGAATGCGGGGTCTAGAACCAATTACTGGACGAAAAATCGACGGGTTAGACGATCTGATACTGCTTGGACCTTCCGAATTGATATTACTTTTCGAAACCGGAGAAGACACCAGGTCACAAAGATCAACTTCTAAATTGAGTTCTATAGTCGCCGGAATCCGTCAATGCTCGAGCAATAGATGGATTATTGTCCAAGGAGACTTACAGATAAAGGGAAGACACAATCGGAGCAAGCACATCTGAAGAAGGACCATCCAAAACAGAGGTTGGAGACACAAGGGTCGAATTTGCCAGTAAAAACAAAACTAAAGGACTAGACCTGTTGGAAGTAGAGGATCCAAGGAAAATATTGATACTATCAGAGTCCGAAGCATCATTCGAAGCCGCGTTCGCCAATGATTCAGAAGAATTTGAAGATGATAGGATGAAGATGCCAAGACGATGAACAGGGACATATGTTCTGATCGGGCCTGGATTGGAAGTAAAGCCCAAGGGATCTTCAATCAGTTCTGGTGGTATATCAGGCCCATAATAGAGATGGACCTGCCTAGCCAGTTCATTTGGGTGTGGGATAGGGCCCAACAAGAAGAGAGAATAAATGCCAACTGAAGACGTGTTTCTAGACGGTAAAGCTTGATTAATTGCAGTAGAAGCTATAGGAATGGAGCTAGGCGAGCCTCCAGCTGTTTGATAAAACAGGACCTGACGGAGACTGCTTGCTAGGGATGACGTCATTCCCACACGTGCTAAATTTTTTAGAGACGAACAATGGTCTGGAGGACGCCCAAGAATACAGGCGGCAACAGGACGGGAAGGGCTTTCACCAACGTGAAAGTTACTGGACTGAGGTGCAAAGGATCTGCAATTCTTAAGCCGAATGGGAGAGC
>JAYMTE010003158.1:0-10161 GCA_036897545.1 Pelargonium fulgidum
ATAAAAAATTATGGTCATGTGCCATGCACATGAGGAGATGAGGTAATTTTTAGTTAGATTTAACTGATGAAATGGGTTAAATATTGTTTATAGGGGTCATCTGCTTCACAAAAAAGTTCAAGGTATACATGTGAAATGAGTCCCAAGTTCATAGGGGTCATCTGCAATTACCCCAAAATTAAAATTTGAATAGCAGTGAATTAGTTGTTGCAAATCAATTTTTAGAAACTATGATCAATCTTAGGGATGATGTAACATTCACAAAAAAATTTCGTCAATGACCAAAATTTGGTGCTTCAGTTCTTGCGTTGACTTTTCATCGCGAAGTTGTGGCGACATCAACGAAAACACGTTTTCATCTTAGATATGTGCGCGACAGATCTGCTTTTATCGCAAATCACGCGTATTCATGTAGTATTTTTCAATTATCTAATTTTGAATTCTATTTTTTACTAAAGAATCTTAATTTTTCGTTACATGGTATATGATTTGAGTGATTTTTAGTAGAATTAATTAATTTTTCAAGAGTAAGAAATTTCTAGAAACAGATGTTAATCTTTCTAAAGACTTTCATAGAGTTTTTTTCATCACAGTTTTACTATCGTGCTGTATGCATTGATGTTCTCCTAGAGAAAGAGTACAATAATGTCACATAGGATGATAGAGTCTAATTAGAAGCAAATAGATCATCTAAAATTATATAAAACCCTAGTAAATAAGTTAATTATATCTTCAAGTCCAAATTAAATAGATTAACTTATTCGCATGTTGAGATATAGTAAAAACAATTTTGCCTAAGCTCTTGTGTTAATCTGGTTGTGGCCAAATTGCATTTCAATGAAGAAGCACAATATGCAAAAAGTAATTGAGTTCATTGCTGCGGTGCAACAGTAATACTTGGAGTGACTAGCCAATGTGGTTAAATGGGGCATACATACCAATATCAACTATATCTTGAAGATGACTTTCATGATAGATGTGTATCCCTCCATGATATGGTAAAGTCAATAAACTCTAATGTGACATATAATGTTATACATCTTTTTCTCATAAAAAGAAATTATGTAAAATTACTTATTTTACCTTACATGATTGTTCGTACTTGATAATATTAAAGTGATATATATAATTGAATAATATAGTAACTTTTCACCTTCAAAAGACATTTGTTTTGTAAGAATTTTTGTTTCTTACAATGACACTTGTTATGAAACAAATATAGTATTATTTTTTACATACGTGACCAAAAAAGTCTGTTTGTATTTATTTGTAGTTACATGGTAATCCATTCTACCTAAAAAGAATGTTACATAGCAAGAAATGTTAGATTTTGGGGGTGTTTAAAGGATGAGTGTGAAGAAGCACATCCCTAAGTGGGAGGGTTGGGGTGGTCATGGTTGAGTAGAATAGAATAGGGTTGTTAAACAAGTCCTCCCTTCTCACCCTATCCCCTCTCCTTCCCTCTTCACTCAATTGATGTTGCAAATAGGGTTAACATTATTAAATGGACCAAACTATTTCCTATTATACTACTACTGAATCTGAATGCATGTGTTGTGTTGACTTCTAAATACAATAAAACAAATTCAATTTTAATGAAAAGAGTGTGCATTATCTTTCATGAATATTTGTGTGTTTGAGTGCGCACATTTTGTAATCATGTCATGTTCATGTTGGAAACACAACACATTTAGTAATCGTGTCATGTTCGTGTTAAACCTCCAGAACACACATGAATAATTAATCGTGTTGTGACATACACAACACGCCCAACACATACAAAGGGTATAATTGTAAACTATTCTTAACATGTTAGATCATGTTGTGTCAAATATGTTGAAACGCGTCCTTGTCGTGTCAACATGGCCTATTAATTAGTTATAGTGTTAAACGTGTTGTATCCGTGTTCGTATTCTTAATTGTATTATATTCATATTAGATCGTGCAACACACAAACAACCTTTAACACAACACGAACACAACACACATGAATTGCTAGCTTTATTCAAAGCAGTTGATTCACTTGTTCAAGAAGTAGGGTAACAAGTAAAATAACAAAAACCACTCAAATCAAAGTGGTACAATATGGCATTACTACAATATTAATAGCTATGCATCTATGTATCTATCTATCTCTGTCTACACCTGTCCCATTTGTCAATAACTGCATTGAAAGTGTGAGCCTGGGGCAGTTGTAGTAATTAAGCCAGTCCGAAAATATAGGTGGTACAATAACTCTATCAACCCTATAAAAATATGGAACTCACTTCATCAATCTTCAATCCCACTAAACCATTGTTTTCACTTCACTTCAGTTCCTCAATCTTTTTCCAGTTTCAGCAATAATAGCTCCTAAAGCCTTTGATATGATGGCAACAAGACTCCTACTATTTCTCACTGTAAGTGCAAGCTTTGTATCTCCAACCATTTACTTGTTAATTTGTTTCTAGCTCTACCTTTGATCTCAAGGCTTTGGCTTTGTTGTTTTCATGCAGCTAGGACTGGTGGCATGCCATGCAGCTCTACCTCCTCAGCTTTACTGGGAATCCATGCTGCCAAACACTCCCATGCCAAAATCTGTCAGAGACATTTTACAATCTGGTTAGTTGTTTTTTATCAGCAAGTGTACCAACCGAGACTCGAACTTACTTAAACTTTATAAAATCATCTTCCTTTCTGCTCTTCTAATGAATAAATACACTTGCAGACATCATGGACCAGAAAAGTACCTCAGTCACTGTGGGCAAGGGCGGTGTGGATGTCGATGCAGGAAAAGGGAAGCCCGGTGGCACCGCTGTTAATGTGGGCAAGGGTGGTGTAGATGTCAACTCGGGAAAAGGAAAGCCTGGTGGCACCTCTGTTAACGTGGGCAAGGGTGGTGTAGATGTCAACTCGGGAAAAGGAAAGCCCGGTGGCACTGCTGTTAATGTGGGCAAGGGCGGTGTAGATGTCAACTCAGGAAAAGGAAAGCCCGGTGGCACCGCTGTTAACGTGGGCAAGGGCGGTGTAGATGTCAACTCTGGGAAAGGAAAGCCCGGTGGCACCTCTGTTAATGTGGGCAAGGGTGGTGTCAACACTGATGCCGGAAATGGAAGAACAAAGGTAGGTGTTGGCAAAGGAGGAGTAACTGTGCACGCAGGACGCAAGGGGAAGCCTGTGTATGTTGGAGTAGGCGCACCTGGGCCATCTCCATTCGTTTACAAATATGCTGCCACAAAGACTCAACTACATGATAACCCCGACGTCGCTCTTTTCTTCTTGGAAAAGGACTTGCATAACGGCACAAAAATGAACTTGCATTTCACTAGAGATTCAAATGAAGCAGTGTTCCTACCTCGTCAAGTTGCCGAGTCAGTACCCTTTTCATCAACCAATTTGCCGGAAATCTTGAACTACTTCTCGGTTGTGCCTGGATCGCCGGAAGCTCAGACGATAAAGAACACACTTAAAGCGTGCGAAGAACCAAGCATTGCAGGAGAAGATAAGTACTGCGCAACGTCGTTAGAGTCAATGATCGACTTCAGCACTTCTAAGCTTGGAAGAAATGTTGAGGCAATCTCTACAGAGGTGGAAAAAGAAACCCCAAAGCAGAAATATACTATTACAGCCGGAATGAAGCAGATGACAGGTGACAAAGCTGTAGTGTGCCATAAGCAGAACTATGCATATGCTGTCTTCTATTGTCACACAACAATGACAACAAAGGCTTTTACCCTTCCCTTGGAAGGTGCTGACGGGACAAAAGCCAAAGCAGTTGCAGTGTGCCACACAGATACATCGGCATGGAACCCAGGGCATTTGGCTTTTCAAGTTCTCAAAGTTAAGCCAGGAACCTCCTCAGTCTGCCATTTCCTTCCAGAAAACCACATTGTCTGGGTTCCTAAGTAGATATCTGCACGAAACGACCACAAGCTTATTAATTCCAACCGTTAGCTGTCACAGTTTAAATTAAAGAGTTTGAAACTCTATCCTACATCCCCTTCTTCCTTATGTTACACATATTTTACCTTATAAGCTATAAAGCTACCTATAGTTATGAATAATACACCATATTCATATTTAATAGTAAGCATAACTCTCTGGTTTATAAACTACTTTGATACTCTTCAAATACACAAAGTTTCCACTGATAAGAAGGGTCATATAACCAATGTTATTAGGATAAAAAAAAAAGTAGCACATTAAGTTGTATAGATTCTTTTACAGAATATATATATATATATATATATATGATGTGAAACTCCTGAGAAAAAATGTGAGCATTGTAATACAAAGGTTCTACCTAACCCTCCATAGTTGACTATTGACAAATGACAAATACTAACTATCCAACTTTTGACAGAAGATGGAACACAAGTATTTTACTTATAGTTTGCCTTTGCTTATTACAGCAATTAATATAAGAATGCAAGCAAAAAAAAATCCACACCTATGTTGCATGGACAGGGACATTATGACACGCAATTTTCATAAAATATGAGGCATGACACATATATTATGAATACTTTCTACAAAATAATATACAACAGTATTTTTTTTTTTCCCTATACTAATGCATATAACTTACATAAAGTCATCCAAGATAAGCATTGTATTAAATCAAAATCAAAATAAAAATGTAAGAAAGATAGTATGTCATATGGCAAGCTTGAGATGACAGCAAGAGTTTTTTTTTTTTTTTTTTTTTTTTTTTGGGCATTAGAGAATTTATTTTCTTATTAAATTTACTCGACTTTAAGAATAAAAATAAAAAACGAGCATGAGAGATCAGAAACAATAGTTGCAGATGTTCATTAACATATGCTGAGGTTTCAAACTCATAAGATATATTGGGAGATGCATAAGGTGCCAGATACGTGTCCTGATATAAAAAAAATGAGACATTATTTAAGTGCTAGGCATATATTCGACACACACATCCTGACATGTGTCTGTAGCATAACTCATGTCATACTCAGAAACTTAGATAAATAGTGCATTACAGCCCAGAGCCCAAAACATTTAATTGAGCAATGCAAATATGCAATAGCTAATTAACTATCACAATGCTACCTGAATAAAGTTTACTATTGAGAATCTGAAAAGAACAGGGAGTGTATGTATATGTGAGAACTTCAAAATAAAGTTCTTCCTCTATCATGTTTGTACTGACTTTAGAACCCCCCAAAAAATTGTCCTCCATCTTTTTACATAACACCTAAAATGAGCAATTTACCAAACATGCCTTTTCCCATTGCAATCAATAGATGAAAGTAGAATACAATATACTAATTATAAATGATGTTACTAGACAATTTACTGATCACTTGCCTGTCACTATAATTGATGATATAGTACAATAGATACAGCTCTAGACATTAACAATCTGCCCACTACTATATTTAATTGATGAAACAACCCAGTATACATAACAAAAGATGGTAAAGGCCATGAATGAGAACAAACTGATAGAGCAACAATCAATATAGCAATGCTACCTTATACAAAATGCACTGACCATTTGTGATGGCCATGAATTAGTGGAAGATAGACCTGGTAACTAAAATAATGCTACTTGAAACACATTTGCTAGGACAGAAACTACACTGAAATCACTACCAAACTATGTAAAATAGTAAATCTCAGTAATAAGAAATCATTCTGATTAATTCACCTGTAATGTGAATAAACACGTACAAATTCTGTCAATCTCAAATGGTATGAGAGCAGTAAAAGTATTTTTTTTTATATAAAAAAATAAAAATATAAAATTTACGGTGTATCGTGTATCAACTCCATCAAGCTTCCAGTTTCAGTTGATCAATGCCCTATCTGAGTCCTAACCACAACATAGGCTCGCCTTGCATCGATCGACAAAACCTCTAAATATCATCACCATTTGTCAAGCCATGCATAGCCACACACCTTTCAAACTTAATCGAACCTACAGCACATCTTGCCTCTCTGAAGACACCATAGACCTCGTGGTGACATTTTTGGTCAAACTATCAGGTTTTTGTGCCATATGCCAGTCACAGGAAAAGTCGCCAAAGCTCACAAGATTAACTCTCATACACGATCTGAATACATTTCTAGCCTCATTTTCGCCTTATACTACTATGATTCATGGGTTACATCTTTTTTAGTGGTTTTTGGTATTTTGCTTTACGATTTTGCTATCATGTAACTTTTCATGCTAGTTACAAATCTATTCTTTCAAATTTTTTTGTGGAGAGTAAAATTAAAGGTTGGTAGTGATGGGGCAAATTTTTGAATATTTTGGTTCTATTTTCGGCTTTTGGAACACCTCATTATCTTTTCAGCGAACATTTGTTGTCTTCTTCTTGGTGTCAATTGTCATTGTAGTGACATCAACATTGTCATCTTCTTTTCATCGACCCCAAACAATTGTGCTCTCCAGTTGATAATTAAGTTTTGCAACCATTTATCACTAAAATCAACTTCAACAACCGTTTAATGCTGCCGGAACTCCTAAAGAGAAGTAAAAAAGAAAAAATCAATTCTCACATTGATTTTGTTTACAAGCTCCAGCTTGAGGGAGATTGTGAATATTCATTTCTAAGTTTAACAGAATTAGGAAATGTGTTATAGAAATTAGGAAATGTGTTGTATTTAGGAAAGTTCGATTTAATTTCCTAGTCTACCTATTTCCTATTTTTAGTCTCAATCTCCTATACATAAAAGATTCTCTCTTGTAGTCTTGTGTACTGAAGATACAAATCTATTGATAGTATTAGTGATGGATGATAACGACAATTTTTAGATTTATCTAATCATTAATTATAAATATTATAAACTTCTATGATATAAACATATTTTGGTAATTCTTATGTTTAAATTTTAATTATTTTAAATAATTTTTTTTAAGAGCGCCTTACTTCATTGTAGCCCGCGCCTCATAATGCGCCTCGTGCCTAAGCTATAGAGGACCCTAGCACTTCAAATATGCCTTGCGCATTTTAAAACATTAACAATTTCTCAACTGTGTACAGAAGATCTAGTAGCCAAAACAACAAACTTAAAAAATACTAACAATGGGGTTTAACAAAATGACAAACTTCAGTAAGAAACATCCCATTAACACTAGTTGGCTAAAAAGTGTATATATCTGCTAATCATGGGGATTCGCAGTATATTTCAGTTAACTATGTACAGTATGATAGACATGATGTCAACAGAGTGCAGACTAGTACATGTGACATATAGAGGATGCTTATCACAAATACAAAATATAGTATAACATCAATTACCTTGACAACGCCGTATCAACAAGTCCAGAAGCAGTTTTGTATCAGACAGTTGGATATGAATGCTGAGAAGCCCTAGCAGTCACAAGAAAAAATTGGACTTCGCGATCTGTGCAACCATCTTCGGAGTTCAGAGAGTAGAATGTAGGAATTGTAAATTTGAGAAAACTTCAGAACTTAGTTTCCAGAAAACACTGTTGATGCCTGATCAGTAATGATGAGCATGTCTAATTTGGATATATATACAATTGATGCAAAGTTCTTCAACTTCTTTTTAAATTTTCTTCAAGGTTTCAGGTGAAAGCAAAATTGTCGAAAACACGTCGAACTAACAATCTTCATTGTAATCTACGAATCGGAAACAAGTACATCGTTATACTGGTCATCATGGAAGGGCTCTAAAGAACCCCATGTTTTTCCGACTTTCAGTTTGACATTCAATGGAACTGGAAACATAAAACATGAAAGTACACAGTGAATATTTGTTAATTATCAAGATATAAGTTAAGATATTATAAAAAACAAAAAAAAAAAATTGAGTGCTTACCAAGAAGTGAGGCTGCATTCTCCATGCTCGTTTGCAATAACAGAGCGGCTTCCTTTATAACAGAAGGATCAACTTCCAGTACTAACTCGTCATGCACCTGGATAGAGAAAGAAATAGTATCAAGTAACCTTCCTTCAAAAAATGTTGCTACCCAAGGAAAAGAAGTTAAGCCAACTATCCAATAATTAAACATTTCAATTAAATTCCAAACTCATGCTTTCTACAAAGTATTTAAAGGAACTAAAAAATAATTTAAAGGCACAAATAAAGAAGCTCAGGAGATTCAAAAATAACCTGTAAAAGAATTCGACAGCGACCCTTTAGCATTGAAAATTTGTTTGCAAATGAAATGCTGGAGTCAGGCCTATCAGATTCTTCAACAATCACAGTATAAATATTTATCATGGCAATCTTGATTATATCAGCAGCAGACCCCTGTAAATAGCAGATATTAGTATTTGGCACTACATCATCGAGGTTTATAATATCTTGAACATTCTAAATAAGACATTATACCTGACAAATAGAGTTCACAGCTTGCCTCTGGGCTTTCGATTTCTCTTTACTGTTTCCAAATTTTATTTTTGACAGGAACCGTTTTCTTCCTTTAATGGTCTCAATATATCTGATTCACAATGATACAAATTTATTTAATAGTTTATATAAGACAAAGAAGAAGAAATGGGTAAAAAGTCATCAGAGAATCAGACTAACATTAAAGTCTATAATAAAGACACAACCCAAATTATGTATATAGGGAAAAACCAATGAGTAGCTATTTGCAAATGGGAAATCATAAGATGCCCTTACCCTCTCTGATGGCAATACGCAACAGCTTCACGAAGCCAGGAATCCACACCTGGAAAAGAACTTTTAAAGCTTTTAATTTTTTCTTTAGCTTCATCTGAACTGCAATCCAGTTGTTCAGCAAGAGTATTAGGACCCATTCCATAAAGAATGCCATAGACCAATCTTTTGGTCTGATCTCGCTCATGGGAGCTAACTGAATCTAATGGCTTTCCAGTCCATTTTGCTGCTATCATTGTGAAGACATCACCATGGGGCTTACTAAGGAGTTCAATTAACAGAGAGTCCCTTGAGAAATGTGCCATTAACCGCAGTTCTATCTGTGAATAGTCAGCTGTTAACAATAACCAGTCATCCTGCAATAAAATCAGGAACTTTCTCAACTAAAATATATCATACAGCCATTTATAATTATTTAGTGGCCACACAAAAATGTTAATGATATAGTAATCACTGGAAATGATCTCTTCGGTATCCAACTGCTAAAGGATTGTTCTAACATTTCATACCAAAAATATGGGAAAACTTAGAGACTTCCTAGGCATTGAAGTTGCACGATCAAAAGATGGAGATTCAATATCTCAGCGGAAGTATGCCTTATATATCCCTATTAGACTCAAATAGTCGACACTCCAGTGGATTCTAATGTTAAACTCTAACAAGGACAGGGGAGCCCTCTAGCAAATGAACGAAAATATTGAGAACTGGTTAGTAGATTTATCTATTTCACAGTAACTCGATCAGATAACTCATTTGTTGCGAATATAGTGAATTAGTTCCTGAACTCACCTTATGACTCTCGTTGGGAAGCTACACTATGAATTGTAAAGTACATCAATAGAGCACCTAGATGGCTTACTTTATGAGATAAAAGACATATGGAGGTTCATTGTTATCCAAATGCAAATTGTGATAGATGTCCCTCTAATTGAAGGTTGGCCTTAGAAATTTGTGTCTTATTTGGAGGCAACTTAGTTTCTTAGAAACACAAGAAACAAAATGTAGCGGCAAGATCAAGAGAAGAGGCCGAGTATCAAGCAATGGCACATGCAACATGCGATCTTATATGGATCAAACACCTCCTTGAAGAATAATTTTTTTGCAAATTCTCTCCAATGATGCTCATACGTGACATCAAGCTCCCCTTCACATTAACTCCAACCTAGTCTTTCATGAAACGACAAAGCACATTGGGACAAAGCACATATGATATCTACGCTCCAATTTAAGGGGGAGTGTTAGAGTTAGTTGTATAAAAATAGGAAACTCTAGTTTTTAGGTTTCCTAATTGATCCTAATTTTTTCTTGTGTACTATACACAGGGGTATTCCCATTATCAATAAAAACATATTTTATACACTTGTTAAGGTTGGTCCCGACGGTCATGTTGATTGTCTTAAGACCAAATTAGTTGCTAAAGGTTATACTCAGATTTTGGGGCTTGATTATGGAGACACTTTCTCTTCAGTAGCTAAAATTGTTTCAGACCGTCTCTTTATAGCAATTGCAGCCATGCGTCACTGGCTTTTTTATTAAATTCAACTCAAGAATGCCCTTCTT
>JAYMTE010003159.1:0-10160 GCA_036897545.1 Pelargonium fulgidum
AGGTTAAGTACAAATAACGGAGGGGGACGTGATGAGCCTTACCTCCTCAAATAATGCACCTAATATATTAGGTTCTATATGAATGCATGCATAAACAATGTTGAAATAAAAACTGAAAGAAATAAATATTACATGAAAAGTTTACCAGGACGAGTAAAAACATGACCTAAACTGTCATCTAAAATAATATCTCTAAAACCTGCAGGAAAGTTCTGTAAAGAAGTCGAAGTCAATTGAGTGCGAAGTCCAAACCCAGCAAGCCAATCTGCAGCCCTATTAGCTTCACCAAACACATGATGAACTCTAGTCTGACCCAAAAGATACTGACAAGATCGAGTAAGGTACTCCAATCGCCAAGGATAAACTGCTCTACCCTGTACCATCTCACAAACAAGCCTCGAATCAGTGGCCACATAATCAATCACTAAACCAAAGCCCAACTCCAAACCAATTTTTAGAGCATTCAACTCAGCAAAATTGTTAGTACCTGGACCATGAGGGGTAGCAAAAGCCAACAAAACAAACCCAACTTCATCTTGAATAACCCCACCCGCAGCAGCTTGACCATTGCGACATGAACCATCAATGTTCAAACAAATACAACCAGTCAGATTAGACCAAGAAACTGATCTCATGGGCTTAAAAAAAAATTCAAGGAATAGGTATAGCAAAGGTATTCAACATATTAATTTCAGGTACCTTAGGAGCAGAACGAATTTTAAAATATGGAAACAAACTCACCAACCAATTTTTCACAGCAGCTATGACTACCTGAGCATGACATCGACCCCCGTTATACCGCTGCTATTTCGTTCTTTCAAAATCTCCCATAGACTGCAACCCACCAAGACAAGTCTAAAGTACCCCATAATCGAAATTGTTTTCAAATTAGACCAAAGCACATGGAACAAATGTTCAGTAGAAGTAACAGCCCCAAAATTCACCACTGTTATTACCCAATTCCATACCTCAGTTGCAGTGTGACTCGAAATTAGCCTTAATTTCGAGAATATTTATTACTTAATTTTAATTTGTAATCGGGGAATGAGTTAGTAGTACTTTTGAATCGAATTTGATATTAATACGTGATGCAACAAGTATATTATTTTTACTTTTTTGAAACAAACCAAACACATATATTATTAGAAATTCAAATTGAAAATATGACAGAATCCCAAACTAAAAATATGAACAAAACTAAGAATATAAATAAATCTTGGGGCCGATACACCCATCCGAACACTTAAGCCTAACGTAGACTCTAACATCTCACCTAATGCAAGGATCACTATATTACTTTTAAACTTTGAGTTTTTTTAGTGAATTGCTTTTAATGATTAATTCTTGGACACATTGCAGAAGGATAAACCAAGAATAAACTATTTTATTTGTAATTTGTCACTTATTTAAATTATAATATATTTGAAAGAAACTCACAAAATTATCCGAGAAAATAGTTACCAGAAATGACAACAGAACCTAGAAATTATTCAATTACGGTAAAAAAAAACAATGACCTCAATGGGCCCCAAAAGCATTGAATCGCTGTAACAAAAAAAAACCTGTTTCTCCAAATCATTAAACCTTGACTATAAAGCAAAGCAAAACCCAAAAACCCTCGCAAGCCTCCTCACACCTCTGAGCCACCACCACACACACACCAGCCGAAGCAATGTCTCAATCGCTCGAATTGCTGCTCATTCAGTTCTTGATGCCCGACAACGATGCTCGGCGCCAGGCCGAGGAGCAGATTCGGCGGCTCGCCAAGGACCCTCAGGTGGTTCCGGCTCTGGTCCAGCACCTCCGCACCGCCAAGACCCCTAATGTCCGCCAGCTCGCCGCCGTGCTCCTCCGCAAGAAGATCACCGGACATTGGGCTAAGCTCCCCCCTCAGCTTAAGCACCAAGTCAAGCAGTCCCTCATTGAGAGCATCACCTTCGAGCACAGGTCTATTTGATTTCAATGCTTTTGTTTTTTTGTTGATGTTTGGTTGGTTCAATTTGGTTGTGGAAGTAGAAAGTCTCGGATTTGGAATCAACCCAAGTTGAATTAGTAATTTTTTATGAAGAAAATGTTATATTTTGTTCAAAAGGACTTGATTGCTGAATTGAATGCTTTGGAATTGGGATTGGTTTGACATTTTGGGATATGGGATTTTTGGGGTCCTGCTATAAGTTTTACTACATGATGCCAAAACTTGCTCTTTCTATTTATGGACATGATTGGATGCAAGCAATTCATGATAGAAGAAGAAGAGAATTTAGAGTATTTTTAGTTTTCTTTCTTCGTATTGGGCTTCAAAATAATAATGGATTTGAAATTATTTCTGGAATGCACTGCCAGTTGTTAGATCTCTGGAAATGGAACAGTTGTATGTGGACAGGTCTTTTCTTTACTCTTTTGCATTGATTTTGAGGTACTAAAAATGTGCAATTAAAAAACAGAACTTGGGAAAAAAATGTGATCAGCCGGAATTGACAGGACTTTAAACTCCACTTAGTTGTTGTACCTTAATGCAACTTTATGGTTAATATGAAGCCAGTATAATGTTTCTTTGGGAATGAAATGTGCATAATGCCATAATCCATTATGTTTTTCATACCATCTTATTTAAAATGAATAAAAAACCGTCAATGATTTCTACACTTAATGAAATCATTAAGAAATTGAAAATTCTCTTTGTTAATCCAAGAATGATCTCTTATGTATCCACAGTCCACCAGTGAGGCGAGCAAGTGCAAACGTGGTGAGTATCATAGCAAAATATGCTGTTCCTGGAGGAGAATGGCCTGAATTGTTGCCCTTTCTGTTTCAATTTAGTCAGAGTGCACAAGAAGACCATAGGGAAGTAAGTTCTCAAAAGTTGTTTTCCTGCTCTTTTTTCTACTATTGGCCTTTTTATTTGGTGCATCAGTCATATAGAATGCTTTTGTTTGTTTTTGCTTAGTCATGTATAATGTTCTTTCATGCATCTACTTTTTGGTTATATAAATTCAGTACATAATTAACAATTTCTTGGATATCAGAGGTAATGGGTTATGATGATGCATCTTCTGTTGTGAAAACTTGTTCTAAGCAGAATCATGTACTTAAGAATTGGAGGATGTGTTGGTGGATTTTATTTTCAAGTTTCCAGTTTGTTGAGAATTCTGTGTCTTACAGTTGCAAGTTTTAAATTTTTATATGATATTGTTCAACTAATTCTCTATCATTGGAATGAAAATAAAATCAATTGTGAATGTAGGGCAGTGCATTAGTTTAATAAAACTAATATAGACAACCATTAGTTTGTTAGATTATTCACTCTATGATGAAATGCGCAAGTGTCCACTGTAACAGGATGCCTTTCACATATTAAGTTTGATAGCCTGATCATATTATGCAAATTCTAGTGCCTGTTGTCTTTCTTCTTCTCCTTTTTTATTTTATTTTCATCTACTTTTAGTTTAATACTTGTCTACTTCAATGGACTAATATTTTTGGCTGTTCTGCTTCTGGTGATATAAGGTGGCACTCATCCTGTTCAGCTCTTTAACAGAAACAATTGGAAATACCTTCCGCGCACATTTTTCAGATCTTCAAGCTCTTCTGCTCAAGTGCCTACAAGATGAGACTAGCAATCGTGTTAGAATTGCTGCTTTGAAGTAATATACGAGTCCTACTTTAAATACTTTTTTTGTTCCCGATCTTTAAGTGCTATCTTTGTTATGTTGCTTACTATATTTTGGCTTAAATTGCCAGGGCGGTTGGGTCTTCGCTAGAGTTTATTAATGACGGCGAAGAAGTGGTGAGTTTAGTGTTGCAGATAAGAATCCTAGTGCAACTTTTGACCTGCTTTCTTTGTTATTGAATCATCTAAATTTAATGTAATGCTGTTCTATTGTTCGAGAAACAATTTCCTTATTATATTATATGGCCTATCATGTGTTAAATTTTGACATATTTAACTTTTTGGGCATTCATCTCATGTAATTTATGGATAATTGTGTTGCTCATTGGCTGTTATAGTGCATCATAAGATGCACTTCAGCTTAAGTTAAGCAAAAAAATAAAATGGTAAATTGCTAATTCTGAAAGATCAAATTTCGAAAAAAATGTGTAAGAGTTCTACTGATAGGCCTATAAATGTTGTTTTTGTGTGATATTGATTAATTCGTGGTAAGACGCAAGTAGTTCCTAGGCCATTACTTCTTGGTAGATTTTGTTTGTGTATAACATGCCATGGCACAAAATATTTTGCATAATTTGCTAATCTTCTGCTGCGTAAATCATGCTTTTTTATTTATTTGTTTCATTAATATACTTTATTCACACTTATGCAGATCAAGTTTCGAGAATTTATTCCCAGTATTTTAAATGTATCGAGACAATGTTTGGCCTCCGGTGAGGAGGATGTTGCTGTAATTGCTTTTGAAATTTTTGATGAGCTTATAGAATCTCCTGCGCCTCTACTTGGGGAATCAGTGAAATCTATAGTACAATTCTCTCTTGAAGTTTGCTCAAGCCAAAATTTGGAGTCTAATACACGTCATCAGGTTTGTTGAAACATTAAATATTCTCTTTCTTTTGTATTCTCTCTTTCTTATTTATTGTGCTCTCTTTTCTCTTTCAGGCTATTCAAATAATTTCGTGGCTTGCTCAATACAAATCTAATTCCCTAAAGAAGTATAAGCTTGTAGTTCCTATTCTGCAAGTTATGTGTCCATTGCTTGCAGAGTCAACTGATGGAGATGAAGATGATGATCTTGCTCCAGATCGAGCTGCCGCCGAAGTTATTGATACTATGGCTCTAAACCTTGCTAAACATGTTTTTCCCCCTGTTCTAGAATTTGCTTCTTTGAGCAGCCAGAATGCAAATCCAAAGTTCCGGGAAGCTTCTGTAACAGCTTTAGGTGTCGTTTCAGAAGGTTGTTTGGAGTTGATGAAAAAGAAGCTGGAACCTGTTCTTAATATTGTCCTGGGGGCTTTGCGAGATCCTGAAGAGATGGTAAGAGGAGCTGCATCATTTGCCTTGGGTCAATTTGCTGAGCATTTGCAGCCTGAAATTATAACTCATTATGCAAGTGTTCTTCCTTGCATTTTAAATGCCATTGAGGACCCGTCTGAGGAAGTTAAGGTACGTGCGTGGATGAGTGACTAATTCTGGCTTTTATGCGTGTTGTATATTATCAAAGCCAACTCATTTTTTACACATAAAATTTCCCTTGTTATTACAGGAAAAATCATACTATGCCTTGGCGGCATTTTGTGAGGATATGGGTGAAGAAATCCTTCCTTTCCTTGATGATCTTATGACGAAATTACTGGCAGCTCTGCATAATAGTCCCCGTAATTTGCAGGAGACTTGCATGGTATTGAAGCATTTCTCTTATGATTCAGTAACTTTACATAAGTGGTTCAAATTCATATCTAAGCTAACAATTTCCTTTTATGCATATGCAGTCTGCCATTGGTTCTGTTGCTTCTGCATCAGAGCAAGCCTTCATTCCATATGCTGAAAGGGTTCTGGAGTCAATGAAAGCTTTCATGGTGCTCACCAATGATGGAGATCTCCGTTCACGAGCAAGGGCTACTGAGCTGGTTGGAATAGTTGCCATGTCAGTTGGAAAAACAAGGATGGAACCAATTTTGCCCCCTTTCATAGAAGCTGCAATTGCTGTAACTACAATGGCATTTCTCTTTACTTGAAAATCTTAAGGAATTGTTTTAGTAATTGACTCTTGACTGTTACATTTTCAGGGTTTTGGGCTGGAGTTCAGTGAACTTCGAGAGTACACCCATGGATTCTTCAGCAACGTTGCGGAAATTCTGGATGATGGTTTTACACAAGTGTGTATGGCTTTGGTTATGTGTTTATTTTTCCAAGATGTTGTTTATGTGTGTAATTTTCATCTTCATTTCTTTGATAAACAGTACCTTCCGCATGTTATTCCTTTGGCATTTTCTTCCTGCAATCTTGATGATGGCTCTGCCGTGGATGTTGCTGAGTCTGACGATGAAAATATCCATGGATTTGGTGGAGTCTCATCTGATGATGAAGCTCATGATGAGCCAAGAGTTCGAAATATAAGTGTCCGAACAGGAGTGTTAGATGAAAAGGCAGCTGCAACTCAAGCCCTTGGCTTATTTGCACTACACACAAAGGGTTTTTATGCGCCGTATCCTTTGTTTTGTCATTTACTCGTATTTTATTTTTCTTTTGTGTTCATATGTGGAGTTAACAGTACATGAAACATCATATCTTGGGTTCTTTGATTTTCATAAAAAGTTATTTGGAGGAGTCACTGAAGATTTTGGTACGACACTCTGGGTATTTTCATGAAGATGTTCGGCTTCAGTCGATAATTTCTCTAAAATGTGAGTGCCATTGTTATGTTTTTTTCTTTTTACTCTTCATTATGTTATTAATGCATCATCATAGGGTGTAATCTGACCTCTCATTGTTGTTTATGTCCCAAACTGTTTTTATTGGCGGCACATGAATTCTATTTTATAATTACTCTTATTATGCTAATTGAACTCATTTTTTCGACTTCTATAAAAGATACTAGGGCACAAATAGTTTAATATGTTGTGTATTTACTGTAAGTACTAACCTAATTGACTACTTTTGTATTCTTAGAATCAGAACCTACTATTGTATAGGTTCAATCTTCCCTGAAGGTTAAAGGAATGTTTGAATTTAGTTATTAATTTCTGTTGAGGTAGTAAATACTGAAAACACCTGACATGCAATCACAGCAGTCTCTTCATCTGTTGTTGTGTTTCAATATGTAAGAACACTGAAGGTAGTTTGTTTTTGCAGATATGTTGACAGCAGCTCATGCAATCTTCCAAAGTCATAGTGTGAGTAACCATTTTGGAAGCTCCTGTCTTTGTTGATTTTAATCGATAGATGTTTTTTTTTTCTCAATCATTGTCCGTTCCCATGTGGCTCATGTACTTATTTTGTTCTCTGTGTGTGATACTTTTTACTTATTATGTAGTGTAGCACTTCGCTCACTTATTTCGATAACTTGGTTACATGTGTAACTACTGGTGTTATTGAATCCCTCTGCTAATAATTGACTTAAGCTTGTAGACTATCTAGTTTATTTGTGTTGGAAAAACCATCTTAAGTGGGATCTCTCTGTCCTTTGGTTGGTCTAATGCCAAACTTTGTTTTGCTATAATGGTTAAAAAATTTATCTCTTGCTATGCAGGAAGGAGCAACAAAAGCCAGAGAACTTCTTGGTAATGATGCAACTAAAATATTGATTAAATGTGCCAATATTAAAATTTAGAGGCTTGACCTGTCTCTCTTGTGGCATTAGTAATTTAATCAAGCTCATAAATATATGTAGAAACTGTGATGAATATTTATATCAAGACTATGACTGAAGATGATGACAAAGAAGTTGTCGCTCAAGCTTGCATGAGCGTAGCTGACATCACTAAGGATTTTGGATATGCCGCTGTTGAACCTTGTAAGAACTAGTTTTGATTTCTTTATTATATATTTATATCAATCAGTTCATGAAATCCTTTAGGGGTAAGAGTAACTACTTATATCGGATCTGCTTTTGATGTTGTCCGATATCAGATATGCCCCAGCTCATTGATGCAACATTAATGTTGCTTCGAGAGGAATCAGCTTGTCAACAAGTAGAATCCGATAGTGATATTGAGGATAATGATTCTGAGCATGATGAGGTGCTTATGGATGCAGTCTCTGATCTTTTGCCTGCTTTTGCAAAGTCCATGGGTCCTCACTTTGCTCCCATCTTTGCAAAACTATTCGAACCTTTGATGAAATTTGCGGTTAGTAATTGGTACATCTGGTGTGTGTGGGATCATCCCTGTTATCATTTGCAATTTGCATCTCACTTGAAAAAATATCCAAATGCAGAAAGCTTCACGGCCTCTGCAAGATAGGACTATGGTGGTTGCTTGTCTAGCAGAAGTTGCTCAAGATATGGGTTCTCCAATTGCGGCTTATGTTGATGTAATTTCTTTTAAATATGCAGCTCTTCAACTAAGTTCTGTACTTCTTTTGCAACATATGTGTCTGATTTTTAAATATTTGATTGTGCTTCAGAGGGTGATGCCCTTGGCAGTGAAAGAGCTAGCCTCATCAGACGCCACTAATAGAAGGAACGCTGCATTTTGTGTTGGAGAATTGTGCAAAAATGGAGGCGATTCAGCTTTGAAGTATCCTTTTGCAGGCTTGTCTAAGTTATCTTTAATTAGTTTCATATTTTGTTTCACGATTCTCTTTTGTAATGGGGATGTTGGAAATTCGTTGAGGGAGTGCACTGTACTGATGATGATTTTATGCTATCTTGAACCTTGCACTTGTATTGTTATATTGTTTACCTTGCATCGCTAATAGATACTATGGTGATGTTTTGCGTGGACTTTACCCATTATTTGGAGAATCCGAGCCAGACGATGCTGTGAGGGATAATGCAGCTGGTGCAGTGGCAAGGATGATAATGGTGCACCCTGAATCCATCCCTTTGAATCAGGTTGGTTTCTTATATTTGTCTAATGTACGAGTTTATGTAATTTTTCACTGATTTACTTATCCCTTTCTACCTTCCATTCAGGTCCTGCCGGTTTTCTTGAAGGTTCTACCATTGAAAGAAGACCGTGAAGAGTCCATGGCTGTCTATAGCTGTGTCTGTGGTCTTGTTTTGTCATCTAATCCTCAGGTATTTCCTTTTTCATATATAACCTGAAACGCTATCATTATAGCGCTTTGTTAATGCTTTTCTTCTGTTCTCTTTTTCCTTCAAAATGCAAAGCAGATACTATCTCTAGTTCCCGAGTTGGTTAATGTATTTGCTCAAGTTGCTGCATCCCCTATCGAAACCAATGAAGTTAAAGCTCAAGTAGGGCGGGCTTTTTCTCACCTGTTCTCTCTCTACGGAAATCAAATGCAGCCTATTTTGAGCAACCTCTCTCCTATGCACGCCAATGCCCTAGCTGCACTTTCACCCAAATGTTGATATTCAGGTTGATCTAGTTTTTGTTCTTCCATTTTTGGCATGTTATCCTCCATTTATTCCTATTATTTATTTTCAAATTCATATCATTGTTCCTTTTTTAGTTTGAGTGGTGTGTATTTACATTGTGTTCAACCTGTGAGAGTTTTGTCTTCTGTTTGAGAGTATTGTAGAGTATGATTGTGCTTTGCCCTTAGTCAAAAGTTTCTAAAGAGTGATATTTCCATTTTTTCATTATATCATGTATAGAAATTTTGTAATAGTATACTCTTTTCACCATGTTTTGCAATAATTTTTTTGTTTTTGTTTTAATATTTAAGAGTGTTTGGATGGTGTAGTGGAAGTGGAATTAGCTTTTCTAAATTTCTACCATTTGTGAAATTTTGTAGTGTTGGGTTCACATATTTTGTAATCTGTGTTTCCCGTTGGAGAACTTTACACGTTTGTGTTTATGTTGGGTCTCTGAAACATGCATCAACTAGCCGCGTTATTGCATGCCTAACACTGATACTTAAGAGTATAATTGGAAATAATTTTTAATAACGTAATATCATGCCAACGGCTCATCTAGTTATCTTATTGAATAATTAAACGTGTTGGGTCATGCATCGTACTAAACATGCAGTGTTCTCGTTGGGTCGAGCATTATATCCTACATTGAAATCTGTGCGACCTCAATGCATGTCACTTAAAGATATAAGATAATCTTTCTTGCACATCAGATGAATCCAAGCTGTGTCTGTGTATTGCGGATGCCTAGCAAGAGCTCAAGTCTCAAGCTATCTGGATTGTAAAACCAGGAAATGGTGAGACCACCCTATAACATTTGAATATACATGAAGCTTGAGTTCTCAGGGTCATGGTCTTTGCTTGTTGAATGATCTTGATCAACCTAGTTACGACGTAGCTAACCAAGACATCACCTTCTCTTTGAAAGCTTCAGTGTTGTAGTGATCGGCTCCATTTGAACTCTCATTCATCTGCCCAAAGAATAGGTTCAGTGCTTGTTTGGTAACTCTATTTGAAAATTGCTCGATCGAGTTATTTGAAAATGGAGTTACATTGAAAAAATGTTTTGACCAAAAAAAGTGTAAATTTTAAGAAACGATGAAAATTGACACTAAAATATAAAAAATAGTAATATATTGTTGGGATTGATTAATCAATGACACA
>JAYMTE010003160.1:0-10159 GCA_036897545.1 Pelargonium fulgidum
TACCCCTAACGTTCCAAACTCTAAAATTCTAACGTTACGCGTTTCTATTTTCGTTTCGCGTACCGAACCGTTATGCGATCTAGGGAACTTAGGGTCCGACAACAGTACCAGACTTAGCGTAGCGTGGAAAGTTGGAAGCACTTCACCGGCAACATCAGGGTAAGGATCATTTTCATAAATTTCTTGATGAAGATCATATATAGTGGGTGGCTCGGGAGGTGGGCGCATGAGTGTTAGTGATGGAGAAACAGGGTAGGATAGGGACACTCCATAGAGAACTATGTGGCTGTAGCATCCGCGTTGGCTTGTGAGCCAGCGACACGAGGCCTTTGGGTGAGGATTTGGAGGTGGTGAGCTATGGAGGCGTTATCGGACAGGGAATTGGTAGTAGGATTTTGGAGGGGAAGTGAAGGAGGAAGGAGACTGAGGTGGCAATGGCCAGGAGAGCTGCGGTGGCTTCTTAAAGGTGTTTGACCACAAACAGACTAATCCTCATTCGAGGTTTATTCACAGGTTAAAGATTTCACCTCTCCCCAAGAGTGTGTTGGGGAGGGATCGAAGCCGAGACCTCTTCCCACTCACGCATCCTGTGTTAACCAATTGCGCCACACCCATTAGTTATAAACCTATTAAAAATTGAAGGATCATAGGGTTGGGATGGCTCACACAATCACATCAAACAATGATATAAAATACGAAACCGACAGTGCTGTTACCACAATTAGGATTTGCTTACTCAGTTAATAGACAAAACTATTACTGCTATCAGCAAAAGGTGTGTGGGTCCAATCTCTAAATTCAAGCGTGACAAGAAATTTGGATTTTGCCAATCTTTTTCTGTAGTGGAATCTCTTTAAATTTTACAGTATTCTCTCCCTATCTCTCCATCACCATCTCTCAAAAAAGTCCAAACTGTGTAAAGTGTATTAGATAAGTTCTGGACTTGGATTATGTTAGTTTTCCACTTAGGACTAGTGAGGCTTGTCTGACTGCTCTAGAGGTTCTCCAAACTTCATGCTGTACTGTGAGCCATGACTCCTTGGTGTCCAGACTCTTAGCATTTTCGATGGCGTCATCTATTCCTGGGAAGGATTTAGATCCATAGTCATTATGCTTCGAGGGCCCATAAATCTGCCAAAGCCAAACATAATACTATGAATTACAAAACTGTTGTGTTATGTTTCTAGCCAGATAATAGTTCTGCGAAAACAACTTAAGAATATGCATGTACTCCCATCTATCTTCTTTCCCGGGAAACTTACCAAATGTTTATACCATGACCTTCCAGAGAGTCCATCTCTGTCCGTAAATGCTCGCTCTGCCTTCATTAGTCTGTCATTCAGTTCTCTCACTTTCACTGTCAAATGGTCTCTTTTCCATACTGATGCCCATCCTTTGCTTTCTTCTATGGCCTAGAATTTATGCATTGGTCATTTGTTAAATTAGATATTTCTATGTCAATCTTGATTGATAGAATCTCAAGAGTGCTAAAGTTTTGTTACCTTTCTTTGGTTATTTATTTTGATAGCTGCTGCTTCAAGCTCTTGAATGGACTTCAACAAGGGAATTAGGCTTACACTCCTATCGGTAAGCTGATTCTCTAATTCCTCTGTGCTTTTCTGATGTTCATGGATTAAATGCATGGTTGCTTACTTTTGCTACCGAACTCACGACTCAGATATTGTTTATGATGTGTATGAATGCAAGTCATGTTTCTATTCAAAATTGACATACCTGGAGCTCGCTTGCATATGACCGGTAATTGAAAGGCAAAAATTCTTCATCTGCTAGTTGAAGAGCTACTAAACCCCAGACACTAGCCACTGTTTTCCACACAATCAAAAGGGTTTTTTTATATTTCATTTCAAGTGGCACTTTTGATTTTGAATTCTGTGCAAATACATCTTCAGAGTTTTCCGATATCTTGGGTCATGAATTACTTTAGGGAAAGAAACATGAATGAAGTAATAAGACTTGTAAAACTGAATTTTTTTATTTTTTTCAGCGAACAAGTGAAAATGTTTCAATCTTCACTTAGCGTATATTATATAAAAAAACTCATCATAGATGACATACCTGCAACATGTCTTGAAAACATAGGATCACCAAATTTTTCCATCCAGACAAAGTCATCGTACATTGAGTGGTATACTGGGTATCCTGCAGTTGGAATTACATTTTGTAAGCTATGAAATGCCTTACTACTTTCATATGCTTAGAAGCTTTGAGAGCTATTGATGACAGCTTGCAGGTGTTGACAGATATGCCTCACTATAGCATGAGGATATGCTTTTTCTTTGTAACTTAACTGTCTCTAAATTACATAATTATGGTTCTTCATATTACTTGACGCATAATATTGTTGCATATAGTTCACAACATATAATATGCATATTCAACTTATTTATAGAAAGAAACAGCAGAAAAAGAAGAAGCTGTGATTGTTACCTCCCCCAAAAAACATATCAGCTGCTGGAACGCCTACGTGTTGCACAAAAGCTGCATAATCTGACCCTCCACCTCCCAATCGTCCAATCTCCAAACACAAGGCAAAACATAAGCTTTTGAAAGATTTACTTGATGTAATTAGCTATCAGGATTCAGTTGAAAACGATTCTTACATTTAATAGATGCATAAGGCAATACAATATTCTAACATTAGTTTACCGGTCTGTTAAATCCTTTGTCGATTTTTTATCTTCCTTACTTGGAAGCCATTAGAGTGCAGATCATCTCTAGGAGTAGTAGACATCTAGTAAAGCAATTACATTATGCTTACCACAGGAGAGTTGCTAGCATTGACCCATGAATCATAGAGAGTCTGTGATGAGTTATCTGGGTCTTGAACCTTCAAGATAAATGAAAATTTTGAGTGAGATCAATAAGAATGACAGAGGCATCATGGAAAATTATTGAAATTTAAATATGTATTTGACCATTTTGATTGTTTTAAGTGTCAAGTTTCTTCTCTGTGTAGCACTTTCATAGGGTTTTATATCAGGGGCAGTAACATTTACTCTTGGCATGACATTTAGACTACCTACATTTACGATCGTGTACCACGTGTTCGTGTTGGACATGTGAAACACGACACATTTGCATGATAATTTAACACTGTTATGTCATAGTCTATGTTAAACATAAATCTCTTCTATTATCTGTCTCTCCTCACCAATTTTCTTATATCTCATCACTTGTCTTAGAGGCCTACACTTACTGGAAAAAATTATTGCTCTTCAGGTAAGAGAGTGGAAGAAGAGAATATGTGCAATATCAACTTCAACTTGCCTTATGTCTTGTATGAAACATTGTCGACACGGACGTGAGACTCCCAACACGATTACTTGCTTATGTTGACCGTATAGCACATATTTAACCTCTAATATTCACTACTGTTTAACTCTTGGGATACCTGTTGTGCAGCTTGTTTGAGTAGTTCATCAATCTGTGGAGTTGCGGAGGCATGAAATCCTGCTCCAGATACTGCGCAATCAACGTTCAGGTAAGCAACAGCTCTCGATGCTAACATTTCTCTATTCTCTTCTACCCATTCAGTTGATCCTATCTGAAAACAGTAGGTCACTAATTAATTTTAGATAGATACATAGATAGTTCATCTGGTTCTCTCTGAAAAAAAATGTTGGTTTGAGAGAGAGAGATAGAGAGAGAGAGAGACCAGGCCATACTCCTCGGCATCCCAGTTGCAGAAGACAATTGTTCTTCGAGGCTTCCACCCCTTTTCCTGCAGTTTCCTAAATCTTTGGGCAACCTGTAAATGATCCGTGATGGAAATCAGGTGAAAGACTTTAGGTAAAGAAATTTGAACAAAAATTCTGATCCAAACGCTATCTAAATACTAAACTTCGTTGGTATTCTGTCATTAAGAAGAGTAGTTGTCTAGGAATTCTTATTTACCTCTAGTAGTGCGGCAGTGCCACTGTTAGGATCAACAGCTCCAAATGTCCATGCATCCCGATGATTACCTAGAATCACAAACCTAGAAATAGTTTCAATTGTTTGTTCCCTTTCGAGAAAATTTGTTTATGTCATCTGCCGTGGACTTGACTCATCATTCTTGTATGATTTTATATGCATAATGCATTAACATCTAGAAAAAAAAATTGCTAAATGCTTCAGGTAGCCGAAGATACCTATCAGGCTCTTCTGCTCCTTCGATCACACCAATAACATTCTGAATTGTGGCTATAATTTGCTTCCCCTGATCCATAAATTGATTCATTTCTCTATCTGCATATAATTCAATTTATAAAAGTAGAACCTGATACTTAAAATTTGTTTGATACTTACAGTGTAACTCAGGTTCACAATCCCAGGTCCCGGCCCAACTCTGTATCTTGGAGAGTCCTCGCTTCCTTGCCACTCCTCCACTGCCTCTTCTCCGCCAATGGACATCATGATCGTTTCGCCATCTCTAGCTGACACCGGCAAAGAAGGTATCATCGGCACATCCCCTCCCTTCTCCACCTCATCGTCACTTAGCCTCTCGCATCCCTCAGTGCTCGGCCACCCGGGAGTTGTAGGATCACCGGCACCATTATAAACTGTCCCGACCTGCACTCCACTTGGCGGCATCCACTTTCCATCCGGAAACCACCTGGCGCCGCCTCCTCCGCCATAATCCTTCCTGTCGGTGTACACCACTGCCCCAACCGCACCTTCCCGGTAAGCATTCTCCACTATGTCACCTCTATAAATCTCCCCATACCTCGCTAGAATAACACTTCCAGATACATTAACTCCCATCTCTTTCAGCATCTTGTAGTCCTCAACCCTCCCGTAGTTGACATACACCACAGGTCCGGAGACAGTTCCAGACTTGGCGTATGCGTGGAAAGTTGGAAGAACTTCTCCAGCTACATCACTGTAAGGATCATTTTCATAAACTTGTTGATTGAGATCAAATACAGTGGGTGGATTTGTAGGTGTTTTTGTAAGTGTTAAGGACCGAGAAACCGGGTAAGATAGGGACACTCCATAGGGAACTATGTGGGATGGGATGTTGAAGGAAGTGAGAGTGGAGAGGACATAGGTTGCAGCATCAGCGTTGGCTTGTGAGCCGGCGACATGAGGCCGTTGGGTGAGGATTTGGAGGTGGTGAGCTATGGAGGCGTTGTCGGATAGTGAATCGGAGAGGAAAAGAGAGTGGTAGTAGGATTTTGGAGGGGAAGTGAAGAGGAGGAAGAAGAGTGAGGTGGCAATGGCCAGGAGAGCTGTGGTGGCTTCTTTGAAAAACATGGTGGTTAGTTTCTTTTTTTTGATTGAACTTGAATCTTGGCTTGTTGGTGCCTTTTGCCTGGATTGTTTTTGAGGTTTTGGGGTCATGCCAATTTCTTTGAAGAGAGAGAGAGAGAGAGATGATGGTTTCTGGGGTTATAGACTCATTTCAGAGAGACAGAGAGAAACAGAGAGAGAGAGAGAGGTGTTTTTGAGGTGGGTTTTGGAGTCGAGCCAAAATCCATTGGAGAGAGAGAGAGAGAGAGAGAGAGAGAGAGAGATTGGTATAGATAGTGACTTGCAAGATAGTGAGGTAGTAAACAAATTCTTAACTGTGGCAATTACAGCATCTTAGTTGACACCACAAACCATAGAGAACATTGCACACAAGTGCCATCTACTTAGCTTTATTTGCCTATAGTTCTGTTCGTCTTGACAATTTGGGTCCGAATCTACGTGTATTTGAAATTCGATCAAACTTAAATCAATCTGACCAGATCAGCTTTGGGTCTTGACAAGTTAGATCCGAATCTAGGTGCATTTAAAATTCGATCAAACTTAAAATCAATATGACCTGATCAACTTTAGATCTTATTTTTCTTGCAAAGATACGGAGCATATTGAAATAATACAACCGTTTTACACTAAAATATAAATTCAAATGATTAGGACCGCGCCCTAACTAGATGATATCATCGTCTTCTTGATTGTGACCGATCCAACCCTTTGATCCTTGAGTTTTTAATGGATTGGGAAATGGAATTTTATATTGAGAAGGTAAGGAAATATTTGGTTGTGATTGAGAATCTTAGATATAATTGACAAATTTATTGTTGCTATTAGCAAAAGGTGTGGGTCCCATCTCTCAACGACAGCATACTCATCTTCTTCTGTAGATCTTTAGTGGATCTTACTATTTAATTTACTATACACACTCTCTGTCCAATTGTCCATCACCATCTCTAGAAAAGGTTTAAACTTTGTATAATTGTGGAAATCACTAGATAAGTTTTGGTTTATTTCACTAAGAATAAATGTTATGTTCTTTCAAAATGAGCAACCATTTTTATAACAAAAGTTATCAGAACTTACCTGTGGCGTTTGATCTTTTACAAATTCTCTACATATAGAGCATTAGTCATTATAAAATGATAATCCGATTAATGAAAAACTCTTGATTCAATAGGGTTCAATGTCATAATAAAAAAAATATAATATCCTATAAATATAATTTGGAAATGGGCCCATTTTCAATTGATTTCCAAGAGCAATTGTATGGACAAGAATACAAAATTTCTTGGGCTAGATCCACATTGTAAGAAAATTCTCCTTCATGTTATTCCACAAATTAGAAACTCAATATAACTGGGCCTAATCTTAAATGGGCTCAATGTGGCCCTTTCATTTTCTAGTCATCACTAACTAGAAAAAAGCCATGAAATCAGTGGGCTAAGTTCAAAGTTCAAACCCAGCTTAGCACTCTCATGGGCCTTTCATGAGGCCCAAATTAGTTGTTGCTAATAATAATTTTGATTGAGACTAAATTCAATTGAAATCGAAATGTCATTTTACATCTACACATTCAATATGATTGATATGAGCAATATTTAACGACTATCATACTCTTATTAGTTTGACTGATTATCAGCTTGATTAAGATGATTTTTCTCCTACAAATTAATCAACAAAAAGTCTCCTTGAAAAAAAATAATGAAAAATCAAAAGTAAAGGGAGTTCTTTTGTAGCAAGAGATCACCTAGTGAAAAAGACTTGTAGGAAGAGAAAAAGTTTAGTCCAAATAATGCATGTGGAGTTAGAGTAAGGGGCAAGTATAAAAGGTGGTAAGTCATGAGTTAACTTCAAACCTTGCTTTTACAAGCTCTTGATGCACCTAATAATAATTAGCCCTAAAACAATCAAACATCAACCTATGGAACCCTACATTTGTAGGATGCATCCCTATCTTATTTAGTTATGAAAATCTTTCGATTTCTCCTATTCCTTCAAATATAATAAAAGAATTAAATAAGATAAATAATTACATTTCTTGAAGTTAAATATAAATAATAGCTTAATTCTATTAGCATGTGAGAGTGAATCAAGTACAAAATTCATCTTCTATCCACCAAGTCACATGATTTTGTATGGTTTTTAATTAACGTCGGTGAGAGAAAGAGAGTGACGTATAATAAATAGCCCCAAAATGATTAAATTTTGGAGTCCACATTTGTAGGATGTATCATTATCTTATAAGGTTATGAAATTCTTTCGATTTCTTTGCTTGCTTCAAACTTAATAAAAAATCGAATCATGTATATAATTAGAATAAGAAGTTACTTAAAATAAACATACACATAGCTTAACTCTATTTCCATTTGTGAGCGGATCAAATGCAAATTTATCTCTTAACCACCAAATCACATGATTGAGAAGGAAATTTGGCCTTTTATATATGGCGCAAAAAAATTAAGTGAAAAGTGCTAGAGAGAGAAAATTTATGTAAAATTAGCCCTAAAACACATAAACGCCAACATTGGAACCTTACAATTGTAGGATACATTCTTAATTATTATTTGTTGTTATGAATTTATTTTGGTTTCTTTGTCTCCTTCAAACATAATAAAAGATATGAATCTAATATAAAATTAAAAATAGTACCTTGAATTTTAGTAGGAAACAATTACTTATAATAGTGGAATCCTATTTACAAAATCACGTGATTTAGAGAGGTTCTTTCTCCTTCTATAGAGTGCATTTTACAGATGAAAAAGGTAAGAGAATTTTTTATTTAAATCCTTAAACTTGCAGTTAAAAGAAGAAAACCTCAACTCCCTTATAATTTGTTTAGATGCATTTTTATACCGCAAGTAAAGGACTCCAAACTCCCAAAACAATATATCTTAGATATTATAAGAATTGATAATAAGTTATGTTTTCATATAATTACCTATCAATGTTAGTTTGTAAATATAAATTTATTAATTAATGCATTAAAAAAATTTATTTATTTAAAATTGTAAAAAGTAAATAGTTCAATCTCTAAATTTATAATTAGCCTTAAAACAAATATATATGATTATTTGGAATCCTACATATGTGATACATCGCAATCCTATATAATTGTAATTTAAAATAAAATAAAATAAACTCAAGTTCTTCGCTTTTTCAAATGTAACGAAAGAATCGAACCAGACACAATTAAAATTTGACATTACTACCTAAACAATAGTTTGACTCCATTAATATCATGAGATGGTGGATAAGTGCAAAGCCCATCTCATATCCACCAGAGAAGATCTCTAGAGAGAGAAAGAGGATGGTGTAGAAGGTAGCATGTATGTAAGTCTTTGTTTATTTGATATATGTCATGAGTTTAGAGTGGACCTAAGTGTCCAATTTGGAGGTGGGAGAGAGTGATGGGTGTATAATGAAACCTCCAACATCAACATGCATGACTAGTTGGCTTTATGGAGTGTGTATATATATAACAATATTAAACAAATATACATAGATGAAAATGCCAATTAATTAGTCAAAACCCACAACCAGATAGATAGACCATGTCATGTGTGAAGGAAGAAGGTGAGCTCCTCCTCAAGGGGACAAAAGACATGTCAAGGCTCCCAATTGACAAATAAACAATTACATTAATAATTAAGTTGAAACAATAATGCTTATGTTTATAAAATGTTTTAAAAATTAAATTGAATGGTCGAGTTGATCTTATTAATGCAATCGATTATTTTTCTTCATTTTAATGGTTTTTTAAAATATTTTAAATCAACTGAGTATTACGATAACGAATTAATCGGAATAAATAGTTATTGTAATAAAACAGTTACATAAGTGTAGTTAGGACCATATAATAACTCTATTGTAGGCCTAAAAAAACTTAGGCTTACAATATTGGAAATGTAAGAGCCACTTTGTTGCACATAAGGTGGACAAGAGCTAGCTATGGTCCTATGTCTATGTCCTAGAACTCAACCTACACACAAAACATAATTTCTTTGTTTCATAGCAACCATATGATGGAGTGGGTTTGGTCTTGGATTGGGGCTGAAGATGATGGATTGGATTGGTTTGGTTTGGTTTGGTTAGATGAGATTGAGACAATAGCTATTCATATTAATTAATATCACATGTTGGACACTATATATGCAAAGAAAACAAGAGGTAATGAAAAAAAAAATGAAGATGATATTGATATTGATGGGGATGATTTGAGATAAAGAAGGAATGGGGTTTGGGTGTCAAAAGGGTAACCATGTGAGTATTCACAATTGTCTTCAACCTTCTTGTTCTTGTCCACCATTTTCTTATTAATATTTTTCTTGTACACTTTGTAAACTAGCTAGCCCTATAATACAATGCTCACTATACACTACAAGATGGTTCTTGAAAGGGAGAGGAATGGAAGCCAATCTCTGTCCCATCACCTCTCCTCACAACTAGCTTATCATTGGTTTTCTTTACAAGGATAAAAAATGATCTATTTACTATTTAAAATGGACAAAATTAGTTCTTGTATTTTAAAAATGGACCATTTTAATTTTTTTTATAATAACAAATATATTTGTATATGTCGCATTAAATATTTTATTAATGAATTGAAATAATTATTATTAACAAATTTTTTAATGTAATTTGTCAGGTAAATTATCACTTCACTTTGTAAATAATTTGTTTGGAAGAGATAAATTGATTATTTGGATATGACGAACTTTTACGCTGACCTCCGAATTCAGAATTCGAAATTGATTATTTGGACTCTTATATATAGTCTCTCAAGAGTATATATGAAATTGATTTGAATAAATAAAGTAATAATATTCAGCATAAGGTGGTTTCTACATTGACTTTAACACAATATAGTTTTTTTTTTTTTTTTCAAAAACTACCCTTTAACCCCATTACACCCATC
>JAYMTE010003161.1:0-10159 GCA_036897545.1 Pelargonium fulgidum
GAAAGCGATGTGTCAAACAATAAAGAATGATAAATCAATTAATTTTTTGATGAGTTGGTCGAATCACAATACTCTACGTGTACATCGAGTCTTACAAACCAGATGCTCCGCGTCAGAAATTCATGAGAGAGTGGTGGTATTATATATGTCGGGTTTTTATTCGTTTAAACTTCATTTTAAACCACAAAATATATTTTAAAAAATAGATGTGCCACGTAAGTTGTCACGTCACTTTGTACACCAAATTTTGTACATTAGCATTTTCCTGTATAAGACATGACAAAAAATATTCTATAGATAAATTTGATCAGATGAAAATTCGATAAGTGAAGAGTGTGTCTAATAAATTGAGCATTTTACGTCAAAAATTTTATGAGATTGTAGTGGTGCATCTGTCAAGTTGTTGTTTAAAGTAAATTTTTAACAAAAAAAATTGAAAATGCACTCGGACACATGTAAATTGTCCCGTAATTAGTACACGTAATTCTCTGAGAAATTTGGAACATATACTCATTTTGTCTTAAAAATTGTGTGTTTTGATCAGTACAGATCCTAGTGATGACCAAATGTAAATTCTTACTGCTCCTGGGTAATTAATTTAGGACTAAAATGATCGGGTTTTACACGACGCAAACATGACCCAATTATCAAACTTTGAAAATAATTCATAATTGTCTTTCACAATCTACTTGTGTATATGTTTCAAACTTGCAGGCCAATTTATATACAATCATACACAAAACCACTTCATTAATTAAACTTTAAACTATCATATATCAAAACTACAAGGCACAAACAGCTCAAGCACAAAACCAACCAACAAGAAACATAACAATTCAAGAGACCTAAGAGCAACACAAAACTCTATGATGGTGCACCAAGATACGAAGCGAGGCGCAATACGTCGCTGAAGATTCCTCCGGCTGTGACTTGAGCCCCAGCTCCCGGTCCTCGAACTATCAGAGGCTGCTCCTTGTACCTTGTTGTCGTGAAAGCGATGATGTTGTCGGACCCTGATAGCTGCGCAAATGGGTGTTCTTTCTTGTACCTTCGCAACTCGACCACCCCTTTCTGGTTTGTCACATCTACCACCCCGACATATCTCAGGACCTTCAAATACAAATCTTGAGCTCATTAGAGAACAGTAACGGCAATAGTAATGGCAATGAAATCCATATAGCAAAATAGCATTTTTTTTTTTTTTTGCAAGTATTGTTTATCATGAAACTAGGGCGGAATCTAACTATAGTCTTCCTCAGATCTTTCTTTCTAATATTATCTCCAATCATGTTTATCGCGTCTTCTATTTTTACTTATTTCCATTCCCGCGTAGAGTTATGAGTTATGCCTCCCTCTACCTACCCCTTTCAGCTTCTTCGAATCGTATTCTCTAACATTTCTTCATGGGTTCTCTATGCTCAAACCACCTTAGGCAATATAGCAAACCAGAATCTCGCTAGCTTGATATTAGCAACATATGTAATATTAAGGGTGGTAATTCATGATTACGGGTTGCTGAAAGTTAAATTTCTGTTAAATGAGTGAACCTGAAAATGACCCAATTATTAAATAAGTTGAGTTACACGATACGGCAAGGTTAAGATGTTTAGATAAATGGGTTCAGATTGATCTAACATAACGTATATTTGGTTACCTGAGTCATTATTGACACAACATGTTTATATAACTATCATTTTATCCTCAAATGGGTTAGACATGTCAAGCAGGTTTGACACAAACACGACATGACTAACTAAACGGGTTGAGTTAGTCGACATGAACCAGCTTAAATTCATGTCGTGTTTGTATTGAGTCACACATTATGACCCAAATTGCTAGTCCTATAAAATATACTTACTTCCCCAGCATTATCGGCATCCTGTTGTTTCTTAGTCATATCCTGGTCAAACTGCGGCAGCTGCTGCATAAATTCCTGAGCCGATGCACTAGCCTGCGTCAAATAATCAGAATGTCCATAAAATGTCAACTTATTTAAAAGAGTGAAGTGCAGTGGTTAGAAAAAAAAAAAAAAAAATACTCACCTTTAATGGTTCTGGGACAAGGCTTTGGACGGGTATATCCGAAAGTTCCAACTTCAGACCTGATTCTCTAGCAAGAATAATCACCTGCAACATGTAAACTCCCTTATATACCCCATTATACCCGAGGGACAAAATTATGGTCAATTTTATGAGTGCACATGTCATATGGGGTAGTTTTATAACGGAAAAAGGTCAAAAGGTTTAGTCAACATGCTCCTGGGGACTTGAACAATATTAGAGTTCCGGTAACTGACATTCCAGCTGAACTCCAAAATCAGTAACTAACTTGTAGAGTAATGATGATAAATGGCATTCAACTGACACTTTGGCAATATCTGGTAGTGTAACACAAAATATTATGATGTTCAATTTCCAGGTAAGAGAATGAAATGCAAAATTAAGTACACGGTACCTTTCTAGCAACATCAGTTCCAGATAGATCATCCCTTGGATCTGGCTCAGTGTAACCTGCCTGTTTTGCTTCAGCAACCACCTCACTGAATGCTCGTTGACCTTTGAAATTGTTGAAGATGTAACTCAAGGTACCACTGGTAACAAAAGAACAATTGTGTCAAAAGATATATATAGATGCCGGGAAAAATGCATGCATCAGCAATTAAGAAATGTGATTGTGTTTTCGAACAAAGATATAGATGTGAAGATGTTTGAGCCCAAAAACATAAAACAGCAAAGGAAGTCATTAACAGAAAGCACCTGAAGATGCCTTCGATCCGCAATATTTTATCCCCTGTTTCAAGGAGACCCCGTAAAGTGCTAATAATTGGGAGACCAGCTCCAACAGTAGCTTCATAAAAGTAATGTGTATACGACTGTCGTTGAAGTGCTCTCAACTTCAGATACTGGGAACATAGATTAAATTTGTTGTCAGAACTAACTCATTATAATTATTTAGAGAGGAAAAAAAAAGGAACTTAAAAACAAGTGTGGTAACTTTCCATCTGTTAGCGATCATGTTAAAAAAGGTGTGTGTGTGTGCTCGCATAGAAGTTTTTGGTAGGTCTTTAAGCAATGTATTCCTAGGCCGCCTAAGCACAACCGCAATACATATTATGTGACGTTATGAAGAAAAAAAAAGGCCGGTGTCAATGTTTTTTCAAGTATTATAAGATAAAAGATGCCCAAGAATGGAATAGTGAGTGCAAAGTGCAATAGTGAAAGCAACACGGAAATATCACATGATCATTACAGCTTTCATATGGCAGAAGATTTTACCTGATCTAGAGGTCCTGAATTGGCTTTCTTATTGGGGGTGATCACATGAATTCCTTTCCGCAACCAATCATAGTAATGGCTGGCAACAACAGAGTCTGCAGTACAATCTACCAAAACAGTATTCGGAATGAGGTGATTTCCATGCACATGATTAACAAGTTTTTCCAAATCAGCCACTTCTCCTTTCTTCTTCTGAAGTTCTTCCCATTTAGACAAGTCAATACCCCTAAAACAAGAGACAGCAAAAAGGTTGTGCTTCTTTATCATAAGAAGAAAATTACCGCGAACTGCTTAATGGAGCGAATATGAACAAACGGGAATAAAAACCAGCATTACTGAGACACAAGCAATAACAACTTCAGAAGTAAGGTAAAACCTAAAAAGTACAAACATACTATAGGAAAAGATCATCCATCTCACTAAAGATATAATTTACTATGAAAATCTCCAGATGGATGCGCACACACACACATACATACACACAGTGACAAATCATTATGTCAAGGCACAGTTATTAATCTCTATTTAAAACATCTTCCTCAAACCTATTTGTCATAATTAGTTGAAAGCTGGAGAGACTAAAGATGGTTTTTTCACGAGAACAACCTCGGACAGAACATGAAGCCATCAATCCCAGTAGCATGCTTATAAAATCCATATGCTTATATAAAGCCCCTTTTACATTGAGTTGTGAAAAGGAAAAGCAATAACAACTGGTATGTTCAAATATCATTTTGCTTCAAGAGATGAATTGAAGGGGGTCATCCATACACACACACACATACTCACATACTCATCAGACTGTATTTCAGAGCAAAAAGGAACAGTTGAAATATTTTCAGCTTACATGTCACTTAAAAGCATTGTCTTGGAGCCAGTGATTCCCATAACACGCAAATCAATATTAAAATCTTCCTTTAGGGTTGCTGCCTGCAAATGAGAGTTTATTATATTTTAGATTTCAGCTTATATATAATATCAAGCCTACAACCTTCCGGCCAAAGCTATGATAAAAAGAAAAATCATATAACCATGCAAATCCAGATCTAAAAGCTGCCGGCACTAATATAAGCAAAGCCAAAATATCCCATCTCCCAATTGTTTTCTAATGTTGGTCGTACTAATTATTTATTAATTAGGTGATTAGTTAAATATAGAAGTTATATCATGGCAGAATAAATAAATAAAAAACAGGAGAACTAAAGAGGACCTGATCCCTCAGCTGCTCAAGTAATGTAGCACCAATTAATCCAGGTCCAATAATGCCCATTGCTATAGTGGTTCTTGAAAGATAAAATCTTGAGTGCACAGCTCTTAGGGCCCTAATTGAATCTTCTCGCTTGACTACGACTGTAATATTGTACTCAGAGCAACCTTGAGCTATAGCACGGACATTAATATTAGCCTGCATAAGATTTCACCAAAATATTGAGAAGTTAAAACATTGAGCTAAAATGTAAAGGAGACCCCAGATCACTGTACACAGGTATTATTCTAACTTTTAAAGAGAAAATAGCTATATATGAACAATATCTGAAATATAAATTCAAATTAAGAAACCTATTATTCTGATTTCAAACAATAATGTCACTAACCTTTGCTAGAGCATTAAAAAGTGTTGCGCTAACTCCTGGAGTACTGGCCATTTTTTGCCCAACGGCTGCCAATATGCTACAGTTTGGAATGACTGCAACCTGAGAAGAGTTCATATAGAAGGAGAAAAAGCATAAAAACATGAATTTCAATATGCTAGAAATAAACTCAGTGACACGTCATAAAATGCCACAGGAAAAATGTTTAAACACTAGTTACAAATCAGCCTACAAAATATTGACAATTTTCCAAGTTACAGACTCGATACCGATAAATCTTCATTAACAGTATATGCCACCTCTGTTACTAATCCATGTTTGAAATTCTAGGATGTTTGAAAATATTGCTCTCTCCAAGTAAATGAATAAAAGTTTCAATTTTTCCGAATTATCCATGTGTCATCCTACAACCAATTTAAAATTTTAAGTGCTAATTACACTGCATAAATTTACTATAAGGGAAGCAAACGAGTAACAGAATTGCATTCATAAAGAGTCAACAAGCTTAAGTATCAAATTGTCTGGTTCAAACGTTGAATCAAAATCAAATTCAAGCACCTGGGATAGACGCCCAGCATCCAAAGCTTGACGAAATCTGGACTGTAATGCCTCTGCAACAGCTTTTACTTCTTTCTCAGGCACAGCAAAGCACACAGAATGCTCACTACTAGCCTAAAATAAATCCATTCACAGCATCATTTTATCGGTACAAATTCAAAAGGTAACTAATGTTAGAAGGAGGTAGTGACTTAGTGTACCTGAGATATCATGATTACATTAGCACCCACATCTTTCACAGCACCAAATATAGCACTAGCTGTACCTGGAACTCCAGCCATTCCGGATCTGGAAAGGAAAGATGAAAAGTTCAAAAGAATACTAAAAGGGTGGAAATTGTGAATCTAAACCATTAGTAATCACGCAGAGAATGTGCAGCAGAAAACTGCAACTCTCAGCTTACCCTTCAACATTGACAAGAGCCACATTGTCTATTGTTGCAAAGCCTTTAACAAAAGAACCCACACTTAAGCTTTCTTCATTTTCATTAGCAGAAAGGCGGCAAATCTTTGTTCCAGGTGCAGAGAGATTGAAAATATTCCGTATTACAATCGGAATATCATATCGCATTACTGGGATGATGGTCCGTGGATGTAAGACATTTGCCCCAAAATATGACTGCAATGCATTTATTCTGTCTTATTAAAATGTGAATCATACTAGTTTAAGAAATTTTACAAGCATAAAATCAAGCTCACCATTTCCCAGGCCTCCTGGTAAGACAGTGTCTTCAAAATCACTGACTCGCTAACTGCAGAGAAAGAGTTAATCAGCACAGTGAAACCCAAAACATAATTTTCATATAGAAGTTAAAAAATGAATGGTCCAAATGTCTATTATAAGTAAAACCAATAGCAGAGGGATCCCCTTACATGCAGTAACTATAACAAGCAGATTCTCAAACAGGACTTGCATGATCGACATAGTTAATTGTGTGACTTTAAGTTGTATGAGTGCACAAGTAATGAGCAGTACAAACCTTTTCTGGGGTCTGCACTATACACACCATCAACATCCGTCCAAATTGTGACTTGACGAGCCCTGAATAAAGCACCCATGATTGCTGCAGAGAAGTCACTTCCATCTCTCTTCAAAGTTGTAGGGGTATTTTGAGGTGTACTAGCAATAAAACCAGTTGCAATTATGGTCTTTGCAGAATTCTGGGAGTACCATTTTTCAAGTCTTTGTTCAGATGCCATGAAATCTGGATCAACTTGATTAGAGCCTGAAGGATTAACAATAAGAATTTCCCTTGTGTCCATCCAGGTGCAATCCACTCCATTCTAGAAAAGAGGTAGGTCAGGCATAACAACTTAAGATCATATAAGTTGGGAATCCCATCAATAGATACTTCTAATTAATGAACTAGCAACCACCAAACCTTTCTAACGACAGATGACAGCAGTTGAGCAGACCACAGCTCTCCATGTCCTACAACAAAATCCGTAAAAGATTCTGTAGCATGACCAGCTGCAACAAAAACAAACAAATTCACAATTTGATATGAATGAGTAATAAAAAAAAAACGGCAACATAGCACTTTTTGTCAAAATCATGTATTACATTTGCAAACCAATACGTTCAATACAAAAACTAATATGAACAATACTGATATGATGGAAAATATGTATGCTCAACTAAGCAATGATTGATAGAATGTAAAGTTTGAAGTCATACATTAAAATCCATGCCTATCAAATGTCCCAAGACCCGTACTTACTCAACAAAGGAGTGAATGTGAATCCATGGATTAAAAGATAGAGAGAGAATTATATGCTACCTATATATATTGCACGAAGCATTGCTTTAAGGTTACTGATATCATCATGCAGCCGTGACAAGAAAGTAGCAAGCATATCCCCATCAAGTAGATCAAGTGCTGTTAATTTATGTTTTTCCAGAACAACATCCAATGCAGATACATAGGATTCATCTCGTGATTGTGCCTTATTGATGAGGTCATACATCATATCCGTCACCTTTGACATTGCAGAGACAACCACCAGCTTCCTCTCTGTGTCGTCTTTAACTATTATATCTGCAACATTTTTTATTCTTTCCGAGCTTCCCACGCATGTCCCACCAAATTTATGCACAGACCACATGTCACCTTTGGGAAGCTGAACCTTTTCTGTTACTGTCTCCAATGCAACATCTACAAGTAAAAGAGAAGGAAGTAATGAATATAGAAGTCACAATCCATCTCCCACAAAGGCCACAATATCATATGAAATAAACACGTACCTGTAACTGATGCAAAGACGTGGAAACTTGATGACTCTCTTCTTCCTCGGCCAGAAACAAAACGCACTCTGAAAAATCAACAAGAAACCCTCTTTATATCTTTGGTAATAAAATAAAATAAACAACAACATAAGAGGAGAGCTCAAAGGAAGTTTTTGATAGCAGCTCCTCATTAATGGATAAACCTAAAACCGGGCAAAGAGTAAATACCAGTTATCCTAGTGCAATCAAGAAAATGAGAGTCAATTTTATGTATAATGAGCAAAGTGGTGCTCGTCCAAGGAATTATTAATATTACCATATCAAATGGTTCAATAACCAATATAATCTGCAGGTATCAAAATAAGCAATCACAAGGTTTTGTATCATGATGCATACATAGGCATTTCCATTTGCCATGACCAATTGACCGTCAAATTTAACATTCTTAAGAAAATCAAACTGACCTTTTCCCTAGACCAACCAACAAATTGATACCAACACGTATCCAGATACAGTAAGTATACACATCTTATCAATTTCCCATAACCCTTTTAAGTATGAATCACATAACAGAAATATTACCTGGAAATATGATGAGAACGATGAAGATGATTAAAGGGAAGGCATTGAGAATAAGAGACAGTTGTGTTGAGCTTGGCACCGCACGATAACGCATTTGATGATAGAATGTGAGAAACTTGGGACACTGAAGAAGAGAATGCCATGGTTCGGCCTCTGTGCTGCACAGGAAAATAATTCATCAAACTTCTTTTTGTGCATGCAATCTATGTGAAAGTGAACCAACTTTTTTGTAACAATCTTCACTAGAGATCATCATGGTTCTTGCAATCACAATTCACAAATCAAAGTTTTGAATAAATATAGCTTAATTACATCCATAGACCTCATCTTTGTGAGCAAAAATAGCATTACTTTTAACACTTTGCTTTCACTAAAAAGATCAAAACTCTTTCAGAAGCTCTCAATTGCTGATGATTCACTCGATTCCAATACCGATAACAGCATATTATACTATATACTGAAGTTAATAATACAAAAATGATCAGATTTTGGGCCATTTCTAGTGCAAAAAACACATTAATCTTAGTATTTTTCATTTCTGATGATTTACAGTCCTATCAGTCTATTTCATTGACCATAATGCAACCACAAATCCAAATTCTGAATAAATATAGCTTAATTACATCCATAGACCTCATCTTTGTGAGCAAAAGTAGCATTACTTTTAACACTTTTCTTTCACTAAAAAGATCAAAACATGTTCAAAAGCTCTCAATTCCTGATTATTCCCTCGATTCCAATACCAATAACAGCATGTCATATTACATACTGAAGATTAATACCAAAATGATCAGATTTTAGGTCATTTCTAGTCCAAAAAACACACATTAATCTTAGTATTTTTTTTCATTTCTGAGACATCAAAAACTGTGCACAAAATGAAACATGCATAGGAAAATCATAAATTTGATCGGAAGTACCTGAAAGTTTCTAAGGACTGTGAAACAAAAGCGAAAATTTCCGGCGAAGCAGATCGCCGGCGACCGAAATGAAGAGGTGACAGTAGAGTAGTAGGGTTTAGAGTTGGTTTTGTCGTTTTCAATGTTTTGTTCCCTTTTTTTTTAACTGTATTTATTAGGACAGAGACAACAAGACCAAGAACATGGAGACCAATATGGGCTTTTAATTCAAAAGCCCAATTTGATTTTGGGCCAGAGGCCCAGGATACAGTGTAAGAACCGGGCATATAGTCTCAAGTTTTGGATGTATGCTCACTGATAAAAAAAAAAATTGAACTGAGCATGGAATCGGACTTGACCAGATCGGATTGAATGGATCGGTTTTAATTTAAAATTAAATGAAAATTATTCTAACCTTTCAAATTGGTCGAAGATTTTGGACGGAGTGAATATATATTTTAGAATGCATAGAGTAAAAACTATTTTTTCTAAAGAAAAAAATCAGAAATTGAATTGATGTGTATAGTATGGACCGGACTAATGACCGTATTGAATTCATTCAATCTAGTCTGGTGCGGTCTAGATTTTTGGTCCATGCCTAGTTTACGGGTTTCCATGAAAGCATTTATCTAACTTGTGTAACTTATGCATGAAGTAAAGACAGAATGAGTGTTATTTTTCATAATTTATTTTAGATTAAAAGTATAAAAAGTACATAATTTTATTATTTTTAAGAAACTATAGTTTCAATGCTCTTATTACATGCAAGACTTGCATATATTAGACAAATTCAAATATGCATTGCAATTCAGGTTGCGGCTAAATGGGTTTAACCAAAAACTGATTTGTTCTTATGTCGTAACTTTTTGCCATTTCTAAAATATATGTCTTGCCGCTTAATGGGATAAAGCGAGATTGATATGAAGTTGTTAAATAAAAAATGTGCGATTTTTTCGGCTTCTTCCATGTAAAGCATGCAACCCATGTCAAAATATCTCTTTATATATATATATATATATATACACAC
>JAYMTE010003162.1:0-10158 GCA_036897545.1 Pelargonium fulgidum
CTATATATATATAGAGAGAGAGTGTATGTGTGGACACTCGAGATGCATTTTTCCTCATTTGTTTGCTGTTGTTCTTTGTGCGATGTCCTCTTTAATCACTGCTTGATCTGAACTTTACAAATTACTAAGCTGATATTCAGATAATAGCTATAAGTGGAACATACGATAACATGCTCTTTTGTTTTAATTTTGATGGTGATGAAAATGCAAAAAACATTAGTTGCTATAAGTTGAGAACATGCTATAAGTTGTTGCTTATTTTCCACTAAGATGGTAAGCTTGTAACTTATTTTTTCAAGAAGAATGTTACTTCTATGGATGTGAGTCCAATATTTCTTATATCATTATCTTTATTCTGTGAGTCCTGGCGATGTTGCATTAAAACATTCTGCCACACTACCCTTTTCTTAATTCATTTAAGGAAGAATATTTTGGTGGCTATTCTGCAGTGTTTTCAGTATGTACTTTTGAAAAGAAAAAAATGTATGTCATGGTCAGTAATTTACCTAATTATTGCATAATCTACTCCTTCTACATGTGCCTATGCTTTATAAGTGCCATACATATTTTTGATCTTAGCTAGCTAGACAAGAATTGATTTTAAAAATAAAAAAAACTGATGAAAAGAGCAAGTAATTATGAGTTATGACATATTGCCTAGCCTGGATGTTTTCATGATGCAGTCTTTTTGAGCTGTGCTGAGATTCTGGGACTGGACCAATTGGATTTCCAATATGCCGTTGATTGATTCTTGTTGTTTAATATTTATTGAATCGAATCTTTTGTTTGAGCTGTTCATTATTTACTTTACTGTTCATCCAGACCTGATCGGAGTATTATGCTGCATTATGTTGTATTTGAGAATATACTCTCAATCATTCTATATAGCATGAGGGTATACTTGTGAAAGTTGATGAATATCTTAGGTGAACTTGTTAACCCTTGACCTTACTTAACTCAGATTATGTTAGTTATTTGTCTTCTTTCCTTGTCAACCCCGTCTTTTCTTCCTCCATATATGCGCACACGTCTTCAGTTTCCATGTCCTAGTTGTGAAAATGCGTGTTCGTGAGAGTGTATTTACTGATGAGGCATTTGGATTTGACATCAGCAATCTTAATATATGAGTTTACTATTTTAATTTATAATCATGAATATGTGGAAACTTTATCAAATTAGTCATCTCGGAGTTGATATCAATTTGCTTCTTTCAGTTCCGGTTGGGATTATCGCTTCCTTCAGGAAGATGAAAAAACTCACCCGAGACCATGTGTTTATAGTGGATTCATTGAAGGAGTCTTCCATGCTTGTGAGCTCCTCCTGCTTCTTCATCCTACTAAATATTAATGATTCTTAATTCCTTAATGTGCTTTAAGTTGTGAATCATGGCTAATTTTCTTTTTCCTGGAAAATTCAGATAGTAAGTTCAGATGGTAAGAAGGTGAAGCGGGTTAATCCTCTTCCGGTAACTGATGTTAAGGATCCAAAGGTATTCGTTTAAAGCAATTTGATGGATTTGGTATTGTGTTATTATTGGTACTTGCATCTAATTGGTGGTCCCTAGTTGTGCACGGTTCTGGTGGAGAATCTACCCGAGGATCATTCAGTGGAGAACATTCGGTTAATATTTGGCAAAGCTGGAGCGTATGTTTTTTTTCTTTAATTCTTTTTACCTATTATGACATTGATGCTTTCTCTCTTACTGATCTGAAGTTTTTTTCTACTCCAAAATAAAGTATAAAGAACATCTTCATTTGTGATCCAAATGCTGCTGAAGAATTAAAGAGAGGCAACAAGAAGGAAATGATGATCACTGGTAAGGTATGGAACTAAATGAGATCATTCTTAGCTAAAGCCGTTTGATATTGCATAAACTTAAGTAATCACGGTAAAATAATTTACATGCTAGTTTTTTATTTTTACCTAATCTCTTTTCCCTAGAACAATTCACTGTGTTACACTTGTGAGGATGTTCTGACCTTGGACAACTCCAATGCGTTAGGGTGGAACTTGCTCCACTGGACCACAACTCCCTGAGGCTCAACTCACAACAATATTTGTAGGCTTTATAGTGTCTGATTTATTCCGTGCATGATACTAGACGCCACCCAGGGCCAGCTCATTATATTAGACTGAGCGAGCATTTAGCCAAATAATCCAACTTTTGCATTCAAAAGTCTGCCCATATTTCAGTTATATTCCTATTAAGGAAGGATGCGTAATGATCATATTATGAAAAAAATATAAGGTTTCTAAGTATATAATGTATGGTATGTGAGATATGACCAACACTTCAATGTAAAAAGAAACCGAAAATATTTTGCTGAATCTATTTTAAGGTTCTGGTCAAGTTTGTCTTAATGTTATTTAGAAACGCTATTCATCTATTCCCATTCCCTTGCAGTTACATGCTCTTGTGGAATATGAAACTGTGCAGGCTGCTGAGAAAGCTGTGAGTATCTCGTTTGCTCTTAAATATTATTTGCATATTCTAAAGATTCATGGATAGTAGATATTAAATGTGGTGGTTTAATTTTCATGGCTCAGGCATCTACTCTAAACAATGAGCAGGATTGGAGAAATGGAATGCGGGTCAAACTTCTTAGTCGTGTGGTAGTTTATTTCATTCATTATTATTATTATTATCATTTCTGTTTGTTGCTCTTTCTCTTGGGATTAGAATGCCAATTTTCTTGTGCATTAGGGAAAGTATGCCCCACAAAGACCAGCTTGGAGGGGGCATGATTCTGATAAGAATGTTGTTAGGCCATCATTTCAACAAGCTGGAGGAGAAGATGAAGATCACACCTGTGAGCATCATGATGACACACCTGATGGAGAGGTATAGCTATATCGATTCGAAATTCAGTTTATACCCTTGAATAGAAGTATGCTGTACTTTTACTCGGAGATTTGTAGACATATTTTTATTAGGATCACTTGCACTAAATCATGAGATTAATAATATAGCGTGGTTAAGCTGATTGAAAACTATCAATTAGTTTCTTAATTGCTTTTTTGGTCCACTAGGAGGCCCACTAGGCCCTTGAGCTACTCAATGAGCTCTCCTTTATCCAAAGAACCTGCATTAGGCTCGCAACTTGAGATCTCCTTGCTAAACCATTAAGGTGTTCATATTGAAATCAGAAAGTCTTAAAATGGAATTTAGAACTAATCCTTATGTTTGTTTTTCTGCTGCTTTTCTTGTATCAGGGCGGGGATCATTCATTGAGGGAGAAAAATGGGCATAGGGGACAAAATCGAGGCCGTTCAAGAAGGAACAACAAGTATCGTGGTGCCAATGGGCACGGTATTTTCATAAACCACCCTTGTCTTTTAGATTGCTTCTTTTCATATAAAAATGGCAGCTAAGTACTTTTCATGTTCGTCTTTCAGGCCATGGGACTAATTTATCGAGTCACGGCGTCGAACTGCAGAAGCCACCTCCGGGACCACGAATGCCGGATGGAACCAGGGGATTCACCATGGGACGGGGCAAGCCTCTGGTCTCAGATCAAAGCTAGCAAATGTTTCAGTTCTGCTGCTGCTGAATCTGGAGAAGTAGTGGAGAGTTGTATGTTTCTTTCTGTGTTTTGGTGCCAGTTTGGACCGTTTGGTTGCATGTGAAAACATGTGAAAACATTGAGCTCCCACTCCCAATATTTGCTGTTTTGAGAATATGGTGTTTCCTTTGGCTTTGGGATTTGCTTGTTATTCATGTATATTAGAACTGAACAACAAATGCTAGTGTTTTTTTTTGGGATTTTCATTTAACACTTTATTTTGTACCATTTAAATTTACATTTTTTTAGTAGATACTTTTAAAACATAAATTTAGAGCACCAAAAATTCGAGCACAAATTAAATAAAAACTACTGTATTTTAAATCAACAAAAGTCACTAGACTACACTACCAAACTAAAACAAGAACTCAAAAAACCAAAAAAAGGTGGTACTATGCGAGAAAGAAGCCTCCGTCGTCAATCTCGGATGTGCTCCCACATGATCCTCCTTCTGCTTCTCCTTCCCCACAAAACCAAATCTCTCAAAATCTCCTCCTTCTTCGCTCTCGTAATCATGCTATCTCTTTCTCATTCTCGCTATTCTCTCTATCTCAATCTCCCTCTATTCTCTCCCCGATCGCGCAGCCGCTTCTCTCTCACCTCCACAACCTCCCCCTCATTTGGATTTTATTTTCCCTTTCGTTCTCGCGCTTCTGGTGCAACTTCTCGTTGCGTTCTCAAGGTTGTTTGTTTGTTTTGTTACCGGTGATTTTTTTTTTTTTTTTTAATTCCGTTTGGTGGCTCAGAAAATGAATTAGGAATGGGAATGAGTGCTTAGCGAAAGGGAATTGAGAAGCTCAGATGAGTTGGAGCTGTTATTTTCTTTGAACTCCGTTTGTTTGTTTAGAAAATTTGTTAGAAACGAGGAATATTGCATTTTCTCGAATTTTTCTGTTCTATGTTTGTTTCTAAATTAGGATGAAGGAATCGAGAAGATCAGATGAGTTAGAGCAGTGTTTTTGTTTTATCACTATATGAGCAATTTGTTTTGTTATTGATGATTCGGTTTATTCTTAATCTCCATTTGGTTGCTCAGAAGCTAGATTGGAAATGAGGAAGATTGCATTTTCTCAGGATTCATCTGTGCTGTATTTTGATTGTTTCTTAATTAGGAAAATGGAATTGAGTAGATCAGATGAGTTAGAATAGTTATTGTGTTTATGCAGAATGATTTAACAATCAATTTTATTTGTATATATATTTTTATTCTTAATCTCCATTTGGTTGCTCAAAAACTCAATTAGAAGATGGCATTTTCTCGGACTCAGCTTCTTCTTTTTTTTTCTTAATTAGGACGAAGGAATTGAGAAAATAAGAATTATCCAGAATGATCTCATGAGCAATGTGTTTAGATATTGACGATCTTTTGAGGAAGGGTGCATATTCTCGAATTTTCCTGTGTTGTTGTTTGTTTCTTATTTAGGGAGAAAAGAATTGAGAAGATCAGATGAGTTAGAGCTGAGTTTTTGTTTATCCAGAATGATCTTGTTAGCAATTTTTTATTTATTTTTTATTTTCAATAAGATGACAATTATTTTCTGTATTAATTATTCTTTTGGAATATGCAATCATAGCTTTTCATATATTCTGTTACTCAATGTTTGTATTTCCTTTGTTTTGTTTATCTAGTTAAATGGAACAAATATTAGAAGGTTTGGATGCTATTCACGACGCAGTTTCATACAATATAGGGCTGCAGATGAGGTGATTTTTTCTTTCCAGCATCATATAAAGGTTTATGTTTTTGTTACTGAATAGACTAGTTAAACAATGATGTATTCTTGTTTCCTAGTAACAAAGTATATTTCATTAGATGGGATTGACTGGAGTAGAGTCAATGAAAGAACCTGCATAGTTTTGTTGAGGAAGACATGTGGCCGACCCAACTTTGTTTGGCAAAGGGCTTGGTTGTTGTTGTAGCATGATGGAAGTAACTTTCTGATTAGTAGTTTAAGTATTTCTGAAATGTCAACCAAGCAATGTTTAGAAACTTTGCTAATGTCATGCTAAACAATGCCTCGTTGGTAATAAGCTAAATAAAGGTTTTTTAAACAATGTTTAGACAATACTTTATTTGTCACTCAAATACTGTTTTCCAATACACAAACCCCACTGTGTTTACACTTGATCTCAACAAAATGAAAATGTGCTAATGTCAGCATACTCAATTCTTTCATATTTGTCATCTTCATCACATTGTTGCTTACACTGTATGTAAATATGTAGTTTTGATCTGTTACTCATGTATTACATTGACCTTCGTTTCTATTCATGTTTTCTTATGTAGGATTCTGGTGACATCATGTCCCTGGATAACTGGGATGATAATGAAGGGTCTACTGGGTACGCTCTTTCTAGTGATGGTGAAGACAGTGATGGGGATATTGTGTTAACTCCAATTACTGATGTTGATTTGCCTGCTATTCGAGTCTCGACTAATGAGGCTGTAACAGTAGCTGCCACCCGGCTTGCAGCACTTGGAAGAGGGCAGAAGAAACCTAGGTGAGTAGCCCTATAATTTGAATTCATCATTAAATTAGTTGGATACATATGAAAATTTAGCTTCTCTTAGGTGATATATTTTCATAATTTATATAAGACACTTATAAGGTCTAAGTAGTTATATTCATTGTCGCCTCATTGGCCGAGTGGTTTAAGGCCCGGATTCCATGCCCGAGGTCTCGTGTTCGATTCACCTCTAGGGAGATTGATATTTGTAGTGCGTGTAAGTTAATACTAATAAAATTTTAAGTAGATGTATTCCTGCTTTCAGATTAAATTATTATGTTATTCTTTTATAATATGATATTGGCTCTTGCACATAACTTGAAGTCAAAGTCAATTTTTTTTTTCATCTAGATGATGGGAACCTGCATATTATCTCTTTATAATGTATTCCATTTCAACATGTAACTTTTATACCTTTGCAAATCTTCACTAGTGTAATGATAGTGTGTTTGTATTGCAAAAAAAATTGGGGAGAAGTTTTCCTGTTCCTGCTATGATTCATAACTTACAAAGAAAAAGAAATATTGAACAAAGGAGTAAGTGGTTTATGTTTATATGGTTCCTGTAGCTTTCAGCCCATTGGTCTTGATAATTATTTATGTGCTTTACTTGTCCATGAAGCTCTGTTCAACAAACAGTATCTCTTCTTTCCTTCCATGACCATATTTATCCACTATTGATGCTGTAACATATTCATCTTCCTTTGAAAATTTTAACTTTACTTTTTTAGTGTAGTGAAACCAGATCAGCCCTTGTGCACATAGCTACTCTTAAATATTATTTTGTTTGTTTTTTAATTAGAGTGATAGTTTATTTACTTTCATTACAATTTCAGATTGAGTAAACAGATCATTTGGGAAACAGATATGGAAAAAGGGGAAGTTTTGGGAGTAACTAAATAAGAGTAAAACAACATTTGAATTCTTTGTATATTTATTTTTTGATGGAGCATATCAATGCATTCACAATCAGGGAGATGAAGGAAACAGAACACAAGTGAACATATGCTGAATTTCTATCCAAAAAATGCTTAAAACTTTCATTGTATCTTCTGTTTACACAAATGTCCATATACTAACAATTTCAATCTTGATCCTTTATATTCTTTCTTTTTCCTTTTCATTAACTGCAAAATCATTGTACAATGTTTATGTAGACTACCTCTATTGTGGCTTAATTTTGATTGACTCCGTATTTCTTCTTTGGGCCTTATGCAGCCAATGTTGCACCGAAATACAATAGGTCCGCTCCTGTGAATGACATGACTTTTGCTAACTTGTAATCTATGGCAATGCTTGTTTATTGACTAATATAGCATTTTAAAGAAGCTCTTAAAATGCTAACTTAAGAAGCCTAACTTAGCTTTTGTTACTAGTCACAATAAAAAGAAAAGCTAAGTTAGGCTTCTTAATTTCAAGTTAAGGAGTTTGTTGGTGCTGAAGTGGTGATTGAAGGGATATTGGTATCCAGTAGCATAACAGAGCCTTCAAAGAAATAGTATATTGGTTTGTTTGGTTCAATCTTTCTTGAGTAATTGGAGGGAAATTGTAGGAGCAAATTTAAAACCCAGAAATTGAAGTTCTTACCCAGAGAGTCTGTCCTGCAAAGCCTTATTTTCACAGGAAAAACTCATCTCTATATAGTTCCTGAATGCTTTTCTAAACACGCTTGCATCTATTTCTTGTGTCTTCTTTTCCTTTAAATGAGTTTGATAAATGCAATTATATTTTAATTTTTGCTTGTTTGAGTTGATGATAGGAAAATCAATGAGTTTGGTTACCTTAATTGTCAACTTCTCTTGGTCAAGGTTTACCTTAATTGTCAACTTCTCTTGGTCAAGGTTTATGGCAGCCCTATCTCCTTAGAATGGTTTGCTTCAGCTATGTAGCTTGCTGCAAGGATAATTTAAGATGTTGATAGAGCCAACCTTATACCATTCGAATTGATTGATTGTATTCAGGTTGAAATATTGACTAATGTCTCTATGTCAGATTGTACTTCATTAATTATTTTTCTTTATGTTGCAGGATTAAATATGGGGTTTTGATCAATTTGGGGCTGATAACCTTCTTGGTTTTGCTTATTTCGTATGCGGATTGGTGTGCGTGGCGCATAGTCAGACTACCTCTGGAACCATTTCATTTCTCCCGTCCTTTCTTTGTATCAGCACTGTTAGTGACCTGTGCAGGCTACGTTTGCATCCCATTTCTTGACACCTGGAAGATTCATAACTTAATCCGCAAAGAAGGTCCTTCTCGGCACTTTTTAAAAAAGACGATCCCAACAATGGGTGGATTGTTTTTTGTACCAATTGGTGTACTTGTTGCAAAATTCTTTGCTGGTTTTTCTTCCATTGAAGTTTCAGGAGCGGCAGCAATCACAATAGCATTTTCTTCAATTGGGCTTGCTGATGACATCTTAAGCCTTGCTAAGAATCAAACTCATGGTTTACGTGCCTGGTTAAAAATTCTTTTGGAGGTAAACATTCAGCTGTTTTTTTCCATGCTATTATTTGAGAAGATTTGTCATCAACTTTGCAGTAATACAAAGTTCCATACTTACAGGTTGCTGCTGGGGCCTGCTTTTCATTTTGGTTGGATACCAAAAGCGTATCATCTCCTTATGGCATGTATACTTTCTTGTAACTAATCTGATCAACATTTTTCTGATGGTAACTCACATATCTATTCCTATGATGAAAATTTTGAAGAGAATGTCGACTTCTTTTCAATTGTATTTCACTTTTTAGGATGACTAATCCCAATCAAATTTTTTTATGGCCTAGTATGCGTCAAGGATCTCCTTTATATTGAATAGATTATAGATCTCTAAAATTTCAACCAATGTGGAGAGAACATAGAAGGTAAAAACCCCAACTTGTACATTTATGAACTTACAAATTTGAATTATCTCATGAGGAAACTGGAGCTTTGTGTGGATGAATAAAATGGCATGATTATGAGTTGCTTATTCAACATTATATTGGGTTTGAAATGTCATTTCCAGCTAAATATCTACACATAACATTCATATATGTTGATTTGTTAATTTTGAGAAGCTCTAGATCCCATAACGGACCAGTTCTCTAACATCAGTTTGTTACTCTCTTTGATATAATGGGTTGTTCCAGTGTTTTAATAGGCGCAAGGCGCTTTTTTAAAATTTATTAAAAATTTAAACATAAAATTTACCAATTTTATAAAAGTTTATAATATAGATTATCATTAATTAATATAGATAATTAATCCACTGATTTGCTGATTGCTTGCCTTGATTTTCCTCTTTATATTTTGAAGTTTTTGTGTTCTTTGTAAATTGATTTGTTTGCCTTTATGTTTCTATGTAATAATCTGATATGCTTGTCTTTATTGATGAAGTAACACTATTTTATAAAAACATTTTGATTTTCGAAACCCTGAAAATGACTTTCCATATTTCAAAATCCCACTTTAAAATACAAAAAATAATTTCTGTAATGTAAAATGAGATTTTAAATATGGTAAATCAATATCTTAAATGCATAATTTAATCCATAAATATTCCAAATTTTAAATCTGATTTGGTATTAAAACCCAGAAATTACGTGAGGCGCGCTATGTTACCCGAATTTGCCTCACCTCCAGAATTTTAAGGCTCAACAGTGTGCCTCGCACCTTAAAGGCTTTTTAAAACACCGAGTTGTTCTATGTACATTTTTGAAGCCTCCTCTCCAAACCCTTTCATTTGAAGTTTTACTGGAATATTGCAATGGAAAAATATTATGGTCTCTTGGATTGTGATGGTAGTATCATTGTGATTGGATTGTATAGTTTTGCATACAGAACACGTTTCCATAGAACTGATATGAAAATTTCTGTATGAACAGTGATGCACTAACCGTCAAATAGATTCTATTGTCACTCAGTTCTGTTTCTGTTTTTGCAATGCAGGAGAATGTTAATTCCTCTTCCTGCCCCGCTTGGTCTAGTGTGCCTGGGAAAATGCTATCATTTGTTGACCACATTTTGTTTTGTTTCCATGGGAAATGGTGTAAACTTAACAGATGGTCTTGATGGGCTCGCTGGAGGGACATCTGCTTTGGCTTTTA
>JAYMTE010003163.1:0-10157 GCA_036897545.1 Pelargonium fulgidum
TCATCCATTTTTCTCTTGTTCTTCTTCTTCTTCTTCTTCTTTAACTTGCGCAAAGTTGATCCATTATTAAGCTTTTTCTCTATGGTTTTATTAAGTTTACCTTCAAGCTGTACTATTGAATCAATAAACGCTTCCTGAATATTTGTTTTCATCTGTGCGGCAATTGCATTGTACTGCGTGGACAGTTCATTCACACGGTAACTCAAGGCATGCTAAGAACATACAATAATGTACAAAGTGTTAGATAATAGTTAGACGAATATCTTATAATTCAACTATAAAGAAAACAAGTTTTACCATATCTTCAGGAGAGACATGAGGTTGTTGACCAACCGAACTATAAGTTGGAGCTTGAATGGTGGAGGATGTCTTTTTTCTTTTTGCAATAATAGCATCGGCACCCATTCCATACACACGGCCATGCCTCTCACCAACCGTCTCTAACCATACGATGTCAGGATCAATAGGTATTGGAGGAGTGTTCGAGGAAATAGCCTCTTCTAATGCTACCCTCTCGCGTTCTTTCATTGCCTCGTCATAAGCAATCTACAAAATATTTATTTGAAGCAACCCACATATAACTTACGATTCGTAAGTACTTAATAACATCCAACTCGATAACCAAAACAACAGTCTTATTTAATAACTAAAGTCAACAATAATATATACGAACTCACTAAATATAGACAAGCGATAATATCATCAAGAAAGACTACACTAAATACCCATGGTTGTTTTGCGAGTTACTCAGAATGATTAAATTTGGTTTTATAAGAACAAACTTTAATAGGACTAAAAAAAATAAAACATATAAAATTTGAACCAATAATAACAGACAACACATTAGTTCTGTGCAAAATTAAATGCTCTAGCTAGCATCAAGAACTTCAATGTCATAATCAGTCATGCATTTGTCACAACAAATTGATTTGGGGCAGAATGCTCTAGCATCAAGAACTTCAATGTCATAATCAGCCATGCATTTGTTTTGTTCAAAAAGCTCTAATAAATCTAAGTGCTTCATATGTTGGTGACTTGAGATATTTAAAAAAGTGAGATATTTTAGGATTACGTACCGCTGTATTCTTAGCTCGTTCATTTATGTTCTCAGTTGTTCCCTTCTTCATGTGAGCTTTCTTATATAATTCGCTACGAGTCGGTGGCCTCCCGTCCGGTGATGTCTACATGATAACAATATAATGATTATCATATACATTACATGAACATTTGTTTTGAAACTTTAGAACAACATGATTAATTATGTATTAACACGAAACAAATGCCCTATGTGAATTTAAAAAGTTTACCATTGATTGGCGGAGAGCTGCTAGAGAACGCCGACCTTGGGTATGAAGGGCTTTTCCCAAACCCCCAACATTAGAAGATCTATTGATTTTTCCTCAAGCAGAGAACTTTTGAAACAATAGGTCCCCATCCCAAGTTTTTAACATTGCTTGCCAAATGTCTGCATCCATCCATCCCGGCTTCTTATTTTTTCTTCCTTTGCTGAACCAATCAGTCAAACGATTCTTAACTTTCTTTTTAAATGTTTTCTCCACATCTATAGCTAGAGAATCATCCCAATCATAGATTTTCTGCATGAAAACAAATAAGCGTGGACACATTATAATTATTTATAATACTTAATTGTTAGACATAACTTTTGATAAATTAAAGATTTACATACACCAAAATCAGACCACATCATCTTCTTCACGATGTCGGGAATATCCTCCCATCTCACCCAAGGACCTGTCCAACGATGTTTGATGATGTCAGAGACAGAAGAAGATGCTGCTGGAGGCATAAACCTACAATCACAACAAACAACATATTAATGTGTCTATATGGATCCCGTATATATAAATTTAAATTGTTATATTATTATTTTGATGGACTTACAAGCCGGCATGAGAAGGATTTGCTATGGTGATGCGAATCTTTGTGGATAGTTCAATGCCCTGTGAAGGCAAAATAGGCACAACTAAAGGTGTCACAATCTCGTTGGACGCATTGACATCCCCCTCTACCTCGTGATCATTTCCCTCAATGTCAGAGAGATGTGGATCTATGTCGGGCTCATGAAACCCAGGAGGACGAAGTTCAGGGTTATTGTTCTGACTCTCGTCACCACTAGTTCCTCGATTTGCTGAAGAATTAGAACTTCTTCCTCCACGTTGGGATATCATGTCTAAAATGAATACAAATTAAAGCACACACATATATATATAGAAATATAATAATGAGACATGATCATATAATATAAAAAAATTACTTCAAAGCAAGTTACTTATTCATATCAAGCTAAAAAAAATAACTCTGTTCCAAACTAGTAGAAGAATTATCAAATGCAAAAGATAAAAATCTCAATAAAGACTATTAATCTTATTCATAACACGACAATATAAACATATATGAAACCAAAATAGAATTTAATTTTCTTTATTATTTGCTTCGTCATCATCATCATCATCATACTCGTCTTCATCCTCATCGTCATCATCATCATCATCCTCGTCCTCCTCATCTTCATTTTCATCTTCATTCTCCTCTTCGTCATCTTTATCATCGTCTTCCTCATCTTCATCATTAGCATAACTCTCGTCCTCATTATCATGAACTAACTCATCATCTCCATTAACTTGAACTGACAATTCATTGTAGTTGGTTAGTCTATTGTCATCAATAACTGTTTGACATTCTGTATCATAATTTGTTTGATATGCAACATCTATGTCTTTTGACTCAATATTTGATCTCGGTGTAGCGTTACAAACAACCCACCACCTCAAAGTTGGACCTTTTTGCATTGGATAAGGTGTATAATATACTTGATGAGCTTGAAATGCACATATGAATGGCTCATACTTCTGATATTTGCGTTTACTGTGCACTTCAACAATACCATACTTGGGATGGATGCGTGTCCCGCGATTTGGTGTCGGGTCAAACCAGTTGCAATCATACATTATAACAGTAGGAGATGACTTAGGGCCTCCGTATTGCAATGCAAAAATATCATTGACCTTTCCATAAAAGTTACTCTTGTGTTCTCCTTTAACACACACTCCAATATTGGCTGTTGCATTATGTTCACCATAGGTTGTAGTGTGAAATTTATATCCATTGACGAAACAATATGAATATCTTTTCACTCTCTTTAAAGGACCCCATGCCAAACCCTTTATACGATCATCAACCCAATCATTTTCAACTTTTTCTACAAATTGTAGAAACCATTTAGAGAAATTTCTATGGACAAACTCTTGCACTTCATCTTCTGGTATAATATGATATTGAGCACGAATTTCAGCCTCATACATGCTGTAAAGAAATGGTTATGTTACTATTTTGTACGTTCTACAATAATGTGTTGAAGCAGAACAATTAAACAATAATTTTCTCACCTAATAAATAGTTGAACCTCCTCACAATTTAATAGCACGTACTGGTGTACAGCGGTATACTCATCTGAGCTAAGCCACTTCTCTTTTTTACTTGACTTAGGTACTCGACAAGCGTACTTAAATAATGATAGTTCGTCAATACAATTGTCATTTATACCCCCATCATCATTACGAGTAATACGTCTACTCTTGGTCGGCATGTGTTGCTTGAGATACATCTCACAGAACCATGAATTCTCCTGATCAATAAATGCCTGACAAATTGAACCTTCCACATGCGCCTTATTTTTAACTGTTTGTTTATATTCAAACATCTCCCTACATTATATATGTAATAATTAGTTCGTGTTAATAGTTTACAATCATATTCTAAAGTATATTAGTATATGAAATTAACTACACAATATCAATGACGTATTTGTACCTTTCGAATTGATACATCCATCGATACTGGACTGGACCACCAACGCGTGCCTCTATGGTAGGTGCACAATCAAATGCTCCATCACATCAAACACAGATGGAGGAAATATTTGCTCCAACTTACACAACAATATTGGAATATCAGCCTCCATTTGCTTCACTCGATCTAAACGTAACTCTTTAGCACATAAATCTCTGAAGAATTGACTTAACTCAGTTAGAGCACTCCACACTATCTCAGGTAAACATCGGAATACAATTGGCATCAACCTTTCCATGAACACATGACAGTCGTGGCTTTTCATTCCGACCATTTTTGTGTAAGTTTCATCCACACATCTTGTAATGTTGGACACATAACCATTAGGAAGTTTTAAACCTTTGATCCAATTAAATACTTCTTTTCTTTGCTCTACATTGAGTGTGTAGGCAGCTTTAGGCATATAATCTTTTCCATTTGATTGCTTTAAGTGCAATGATGGGCGTTGACACTCTAATGCTATGTCCTTCCTTGCATTCTCATTATCTTTGTTTTGTCTTCCCTTGATATTCATGATTGTGAAGAATAAGTTATCAAAGACATTATTCTCCAGATGCATCACATCAAGATTATGTCTGATCATATTGTCCTTTCAATACGGCAAATCCCAAAAAATTGATCATTTAATGAAGTTGTGTTCCACACTGTATCCATTTGCCATCCCAAAATCATTTTCAGTTACTTTCTTCATATGACGAACTTGATTGAACATTTTAATTCCACTTAATCAAGAAGGAGGATCAGCTCGTTCCATCCTATCCATCTTAAAACCTATCTTGTTTCTGTGAAAACGGTGATCAGTGGGAGGAATTGCCGATTACAATCAAAATGACATTGTTTACGTCCATGCTTTAGTGTGAAAGCTTTTGTTTCTTTCATACATATAAGACATGCCAATCTCTCAGTCGTTGTCTATCCTGATAGCATCCCATATGTTGAAAAATCGTTTATCGTCTACATCAGCATTGCCTTTAACATAAAGTTTCTGTTACTCCAACTATCAAACACATGTACACCCATGTTCCATAACTCCATCAACTCGTCTATTAGGGGTTGTAAAAATACATCAATTCGGATTTTTGGATTTTTGGGCCCAGGTACGATGGCAGACAAAAACATATATGGACGAGTCATAGACATAGAGGGAGGAATGTTTAACGGGGTGACGATGATTGGCCAACACGAGTATGGATTTCCCATATTCCCGAATGGAGAAAAACCATCAGTGCACAAGGCTAGCCGAACATTTCGAGGATCCGCCGCAAAATTAGGATGGAACTTATCAAAAATTTTCCAATCCTCTCCATCTGATGGGTGCGAAAGACGATCATCCTCTGTACTTCCCCTATTATGATGCCATCTCATGTGTTTTGCACTCCACTTGGACTCATATAGACGTTTCAATCTAGGAGTCAGGGGGAGATAATTCATATATTTGGCCGGGATTTTATTATTTGTGTTGCTTTTTTTGTATCTGCTTAAGGAGCAGATCTTACAACTTTGATCATTAACGGTGTCCTTGTAATACAACATACAATTGTTTTTACAAACATCAATCTTCATGTATTTTTGACTAAATTTTCTTACCATCTTTCTACCTTCGTAGAAGGAAGGAATCAATTTATTATTAGGAGGTAACATCTCTCCAACAGCTTCAGTGATCTCATCAAATGTTCGTTGTGACATCGATGAGTTTGCTTTTATGTTCATAAGTCTGGTGGCCGCTGACAACTGAGAGTATGTTGAGCAGTGGAGATCACCAATTGACCATAACGGTTCCTCTGCTTTCTTCAACAAATCATAAAATGTTTGTGCCTCTATATTTGGGGCTTCCTCACCGGAAACATTACCCATGTGAGGATCAAAACTAGGTCCGGCAACATCAATGACCATGTCATAAGCTAGATTGGGTTTGTGGTTTGTCAACCCAATCCTTGGTCCTGATGTTTCAAAACTTGTATTTTGGATAGGATTCACCCCAGAAGTTGGAGTCAGAGGTTCTCCATGGTATACCCACACTTCATAATTGGGAATAAAGCCATTTTGATACAAATGCCATTTCACATCATCTTCACATTGAAACTTCAAACACTTGCATTTTGCACATGGACATCTTAACCCATTATATAGTGCATAGTCTTCTTGCGCACACACGAATGCCATGAATTCGTCCACTCCTTCAACAAATTCGTTGGTAAGAGTCCGTGTACACGGATCAAGTCTTTGATGTATCCAATTACGATTACCATTCGAAGTCATCTGCGTAGAATTTGAGTCTAATTTTATTCAAAGTTGTTTACTAAGGTAAGTCTAAGGGTGAGACAAGAGTTCTACTAAGAATAAGTGGGAAGTAATTTATGTTGCAGACTTTAATTAAATTCAATTGTACATGAATTAGCCCAGGTTTTTATCTCGAACTTAATTTTGTTATTATACAAAAAGATAAGAAAGATGATCACGAATAAGAGAAGACTATTATTTACTGCTAATGTTACATTAAAGAATGTGCTAAAGAGATCGTACAAAACACGAAGAAAGTGCAGAATCAACTGTTTGCATAAGATAAATGCACAAGAACATGAAAAGCGTAACATAATTATGTAGTAACCAAACATCTCATTCTTGAAATAGGAAATCACTATTTTATAAAGTAGGTTCTTGACTCTTTATTGCTGTTCTTTAGCTAAGTCAACCCATGTTGCTAAGTGAATGTCTAGTACAAAAAAATATCTTATATACTTAATTTTCTTAATCTGATTATGCAGTTAATTAATGATATTTAAAAGTGGATACCAATACATATATAAAAACACAGAACAAAGAAAACTTACTAGAATAAATAACAAATATTGGTGTGTACAAGGAGCAACTCATGCATATTCATATGAGTGAGATATTAGAGAATTGAGATTCACATTAAATATTGTATAGAATTCACAATTTATAAATTTTGGTACCTGTATTTTATTGGTAGGAGCAGCGTGGCAGCCGGATATTCTCTCCCTATTGACAAGATTTATATTAAGTTGGTAAAGTTTTATGAGAGCAAATTCGATTGAGCAAAGAAGAATTATTGCATATGATGTCATTTGGGGCCATAAAGAGAAGTTCTAGTATGCATATAAGAACACGCACCTATCTGCAAATAGTTTATAACTTTCAGATAGTAAGGATTACATTTTGACATAGAAAGAATTAACACTTCATTTATGCTTCTAACGTGGAGGAATCCTAGAGATTATACATCATAAAGCTTCTCCCAATACAGATTATTTTATTTTATGTAATTAAGCTTGGTAATGGAAATGAAACCTGTATACTGATTTTTTTTTTCCCCTTGTATAATGTAAGGTCAATCAAGCTCTTCTACAGTTGATCAAGGCATTAGGGTAAATATTATATATTGGCTCTTCTACAGTTGATCAAGGTAAATATTATATATTGGCTATCAAAAAATGTATCCTACATGAGACAATTGATTAACAGTCTATTCCAACCTTTTGCAGGAGGGGATTGTAACAGGGTATTTTGCTTTGCCTAAAACTAGTGGAGGAGTCATCTACACAGATGAATTCCATTGGTGTTACAAAAGTAAATAGCAGCCCTTGCTGAAGAGGAAGGATGATACATCATGAGTTATAGTTTTTTTTCTTTTTAACATAGTGAACCCACAACTTTTATGTCTTTCAAAGGAAATGTAAAAGATGTAATTTTTGGCATTCAAATACTGTAAATGATGATGCTTATGATATGAAGAAACATTTGTGGAATAACAGAAACCAGGTTTTGCCTATGTTTTGTTGAAGTACTCAAAACAAATATATGAACTTAAAAAGTCATTGAACAATGAACAGTCAGAATACAAGTAAAAGATAGAGCAAAGAAAACAAAATATCATATCATATCAGAAAAATGTCAAAGAAAAGCATACTTTAATTACCAGTTCATAAGTAAACCAATAAGGATATACTAATTTCTCAATTCTTGAAATTTTCACCAAAAGTTAAGACTGTAACTTTAATTTTCCAACTAATGGTATATTTCTTTTTCAATTTTTCTATAATGGGCATGTAATGTTAATACTAAATAATAGGGTCACTACTCACCCACACCTTCCATTTACGGACACCCTACAAATTTGAAGGAGACAATTAATAGAGTATTGCAAATGGACAATTATTTAAACTCAAGAAATTAACCAATAAGGGTTATTTGAAACATGCAGCTTATCCATCTTCTTGTCCTATTGATCTCAAATTACTTTTTCAAAGTGTAGAAAGTGCCACAAATCACCATAAACAATACTTCCAATATATCTAAATCTATAACACTAAACTGCACAAACAATTGAAAAATTGACAAAACTCTTAACATATTCAAACTCTATCAAAATTGAATCAGTTTTCACTTTGTAACTTAGATTAGTCAATATAAGAGAGTAACAAACTAGATCTCATCAATAGGTCTAGACTTATAAGAAGAGCAAGCTGTAAATGGGTTTAGCTCTAAGCAAGCTTACCTCACACCTTTTCCTTGTGACAGGATAACAGGCTAAGAAGGAACATGACACATACAGCCCTCTGCAATTTCGTGTCTTCTAGTCCTTGTTAGCAAGCAAGCTTTAGGTTGTTGAAGGGCCAAGGAATGGGAGGTGGAAAGAGTTGCTGCTCCAGTCTATGGCTACGAGGCAGAAGGTCGGCGTGGGAAGAGAGATAGAGAGCAGAGAGTTTGGGAGAGAGTAACTGCAGATTGATCAAAAGAAGAGAGAGTATTTGGAAAAGAATAGTAGGGTTTATTTGGTAAAGAGGGGTATTATTTTACTTACTGTTAATTCTACCTTTCAACTATATATATATATATTATAATTTATTAAATTGGAAACATAGGAGTGCTAAAACTAATTTTCTTAAATAGTTATGTTTTCCTAAATCATTATAGGAATACTTGTAGCACATGAAATTGAAGACTTGTATTTTTAATTTGGTGCTTATTGCCCATAATACTTATTAGTGACTTTAGTATTTCATAATTTTTTTAGTTAATAAAACATTCATAAATAGTTTAAGTTATTTCCTTATAAAAATATAACTCATTATACAACTAGGTAAATAATTAGGAATTTGAATCAAGTCTTTACGTTATTACAAAAACAATTTGTTTAGCAATATATCTGACACTCGCTTGGTTTTGAATAATGTTGAAGGAAAATAGAGTTCAATTAGTTGTGTTGCTCCGTGAATCAGCGGGTGGCTCAGGTTTTTACCCAGTCTTCGAATTCTTTGTTAGGTATTTTTATTTGGATTAGCCTTCGGGTCCTAGTGGTGATTGTATCTCACCTTAAGAGAATGATAATTTGAATTAATGGAATCATTTTCTTTGAGCTAAAATAAAAATTTTGAAGTAAAGCTTTTGTTGACAACAAGAAGCAAGTTTTTATGTTTTACTAATAAAAATAGTTTTACTCTTTTTAGAAAGCAATAAACTTATCTCGGATGAAAAATTTATTGTAATGCTCAAGCGATTTTAATGAAGTTAATCCTTAATTTTTGCGTAAATTGAGAATTGTAAAGGTTGCGAGACATTTTCAAGCAAAACACTTAGTTGCTTGCTAATTTTCAAGCTATTTGCGATAAATGTGCGAGCAAAATCAAACGATGTAGATTTGGACATTTAAGTTTAGCGAGCAATTTGTGAGCAAGTATTTTGCTCGCCAATTAGCGTGCAATTTGTGAGCAATTTAGTTGCTCGCCCAATTAGCGAGCAAATAAGAATGACTTTGTAAGCAAACAGCGAGGGTAATAAAGGCGCCAAATTTAGGCGCCAAATAATTGAAAACACAAAAATTTGTGAGGACTTTGTAAGCAAGTTGCGAGCAAAATGAAAGAAAATTTGCGGGGAAGTGTTTTTCTCACAATTTGCTCGCCAATTGCTTTCAAATATTTTGCTCGCAATTTGCTCGCAAATTCCACGCTAATTGCGAGCAAATGGAAAGCAAAAATATTGCTCGCAACGTTTACTCGCAAAAAACCCTGTTTTTGGTAGTGTGTATTGAACGTTCAGATTCCCCTCCGACTTTGATTGGGGAAGAACTACTCACCGAAATAGAGAAATATGGTTTAGTGAAGGTGACCGAGATGGATGTGGATGCAATTAATGCTCGTATTGTTAGACAATATGAATGTGGATAGAGAAAGATGAACATTTTTTGGGACTTGCCGTATTGGAAAACAAATTTAATACGTCATAATTTGGATGTCATGCACATTGAAAAAAATGTGTTTGATAAT
>JAYMTE010003164.1:0-10157 GCA_036897545.1 Pelargonium fulgidum
AAAAGTAAATTAATTGTCTAACTGAAAACATGTCCCTCATATTTTATGAATTCAATTTGTATATATAAAAAGTAAATTAATTGTCTAACTGAACGGACTTTGTTATAAACATGCATTGTTGACTCTATTTTCGAGTTATGAGTTACACAAATTTAGTTCTCAATTGATTATTTTTGAATAAAAATATAGTTGATTGTATGTGATTTTAATTTTTTTTTAATGCATTACTTTGAAAACACGTCACTTTCAATGTCAATTATAAAGATGACATTTAAAGCTAAGGAAATGTCACATTTTATCTTTACTTAAATGCCCTCCAATAACTAAGTAGATGTAATTACTTAAGCGTGAAAAATGAGTTGAAATGGTTTGATGAAGATGATGACGTGGACAAAAAACACACACAAGTGAGTTAGTGCCTATAGAGATAGGGTATGGAAATGAGAGTACCTAATCATAAAGACACAGCTGTCCGCCGACAGTTGAGAGTGAAATGGACCCAACATAAAATAAATATTTTGGAAAATAAATTAATTACAAGAGATAATATGGAAGAAGTTGGTAGGTACCACCACCTATCTATACCAATATGAATATCAATATGCATTTTAGCTATAGCTATCTCAAACTCCATAAATAGTGAACAAACAATACTGAAACAAACAACCAGCTTCTCATCTCCATCTCTAGATAAATATATTATATATTGTCTCTCTGGTACTATTTTTATTTTACTTATTTGTACTTTCATCAACTATTCAGCTTCCCTTGATATATATGCGTGTGTGTGTGTGTGTTTAACTATAGCTTCTTCTTTTTGTTTCACTAATTGTTTATAGGTAGCAAAGAGAAAGACAGCATGGATCCGCCAGATACTCAAGAAATGTCATACTTAGATCATATTCAAAAACGCAAAGACGAGAAAGGCTGTCTTTATGCATGGTTTGTTTTTTTATTCTCGGATCAGAACATCACAATTCACAATATATGCATGCATGGCCCATTGCTTTTTGTTACATACATTGAATTTGAAAGAGGAATGATGAGAAGGAGTTAGAGTATGAAATGAATGATGAGAAGGAGTTAAGAGTATGAAATGAACCTTTCGTTGTCTGTTGATAATGCAGTTTGTTCACCATGTTATGCTGTTTCTGCTGTGTCGAGACTTGTGAGTGTTGCTTGGACTGTCTTTGCTGTTGCTGTACTTAAGAAGATGCCAAACCCGAGTGGGAGATTCAGACTCCATAGTCGTCATCAACCACCATTCCAATAATTGTATTTTTAAGCCTGTAAAAGAGGGTAGCCACTGTATTCAATTGTTAATTATTGGTAAATAAAGTGTTTCAACTATTTTATGCTCAATGATTCTGCCATTTTTTTCCTGTATCTGATCTTATCTGCAAAATGGAACTCAACAACAAAACAAAAACATGAATAAAGAGATACAAAGCTCACCTGAAGAGAATCAGAGCATGCTTGCCTGAGATTGCTCATAATGTCATGTCTTCATGTCCACAAACAAAACTGAACATGTTAGTAATATCAATGATGTTTTCTTGAAAACTCAACAACTTTCAAGTTTAAACCTGGGAGATACAATCCAGCAACAGCAGTGAAATTCAACCAGTCATAAGGATAAACCCTACATTGCAAGTGTATATATAAATTACAGTTTTACAGTGTAAACAGCTCAGCTAGGCCATGCCAGCTCACTTATATGCTAAAAGAAGTGCATATTCGCAAACTTATTCAACATGTTTTACCTGTCATGAGAGCATCTCGTGCTGACATTTATTTCAATGATGTTGAGAGCAAAGAAAATCAATATCATGCACATGTCCAGACTTTGCCATCTGAAAGTGAAGATTTGTTTAAATGTTCTAAATCCAAATTGATCTCCATTTGTCAAAAGATGAGCAACATTGAATGTTTAGATTCACTGTCTGGGGGATACATCATGGTACATGTAAAAATTGCAAAGTTTGGGCTTGGTGAACTTGTTACAATGTTATTATGTAGAAGTTATTAGCCTTCCAACTTTTACACAACAGATTTTAGGCTTCAGAATAGGTACATGCAAACAGTTGAAGTCAGTATTGTGGTCAGCAATATTGATACAAGGTTCACTGCATTGTTGTCGAGAATGCTAAGACCTGAAATCCTCTTCACTTTTGGTCCAGGTTTTTCAACAACCTATAAACAAACACACAAGATTTCTTCATTATGCTTTGAATATTACACAATTAACAAATCTAGAGGTACACAAATACTATAGTTAAAAATTATACTCCTTCCGCCTCAAAATGTGTGTCCACCTTCTCTCAAAGTTTTCTCAAAATTAATGTCCATTTTTCTTTTCTGGATAGTTAGTTATGCACGAATTACCAACAATATCCCTAAAATAAGTTTGTCTTGAGTCTGTTGCAGCAAGAGCACATGGGGTATAAGGGAGAAAATTAACTAATGGGAACTCATTTTGGGACAAGGTAGTAATCTCTTCCTCTCAAATCATTCAACAGAGAATTTAAGTTACCTTATTACGAACAGTGCAAAATCCACTGAATTGTAGAGTTGCTCCCAACAAAGAATCTATCAGACTGCCAGATAGTCCAGCCAGTGCAGACAGAGGTATTACCATTAGTTGCTTAAGAAATAAATCGTATGTGCAACTTGTTGTTAAAAATCCAAGAAGAACATATGTTAGTCCGATAACACCTCCAGCAGCTGCAGCTGCTACAAGACCTGCTATAGTTACACCGCCATTTGTACCCCTCCGAACAGGCTGATAACCACATGAAAATTAAATTAGATTCCTGATATCTATAATGCAGTTGACAAGTTAACTTCTATTGTCTGCACACTATCAGAATATCTAAGAAATACAAATATCACCAATCATAGCACAACAATCAACCAAGATGTAGGATGGATGACTGCTTCAATTCAACAAACAAATAATTCAAACAAAAATAATGCAGGGAAATAACCAAATCATACAGTGAGCCCTATAATTTAGGGCAACTTAGGTTAAACTCAAAATAACTTAATGAAGTGTTAAGACACGGGTCCATTTGATGAGGAAGAAAAGATGGAAAAAATGAGCATGATAAATAACCACAATAACTGCTTCCTAGCTCTACTAGACAAGCTGAGAAGCAGCAGAAGAGAATTATATGGCAGGGCATTTCACATCGCAACAAGTCTGGAAGGTGTTCGTGTGCGTATGAAACAGGGCTGAGAAGATCATGCCCATATAAAACTTCTATGGATACAATCAAAGGGAAAAGATATCAACCTTGAAGGTTGTGATTAATCGAGGTTGTGCATCACTAAGTACCCCAAGCTCTGAAGACCAAGTATCTCCATTGCAACATGAATACTGACCAATAATACCACCAATAAGAGATGTTAGGAGAGCTGACTCTTTTGAGTCCAAACACGTATCCTGCAATCCCGCAAATCTCCATATGCACAACACCAAAACTGTGGCAATGCCGCTATTGGATAGAACTTGTATCCTGGAATATGAAAAAAGAAGTAGCAAGGAATACCCAATCAATAAGCCTGCGCAAATTCACAATATTAGAATCTTACATTCTAACAGCAGCTATGAATGGAGAAAATAGTACTGCTCTACAGATTATGCAGCGATAATGATAAAGTTAGGGAGGGGGCCCTTTTGTAAACATCTCCCAGTTTCTTTTAATTAAATCGGTGCTGGCCAGATCCATTAAAAGGTTACAAAGCTTGAAATAAACGGATCAGGGAAACACGAATTCATAGAAGGATCATTTCAATAAGCACAGTGAAGGAAGGACTTTTTTTTAGCCTCATCTACTAGTCAAACCCATCAACTTAAATTTTTGTTTTCTTATCACTTACTCCATGTATTCTATCGATCATAAACTGGGAAAAGTTATGGCATTGTGAAAGCGTCACTATAACTTAAGCTAGCCTTATTCTTATGAACAATATTAGGCTTATTTCTTTAAGTTAGTGGTTTTGGTGATTTACTAGTAGAGGTGATGGTGATAATCAAGTACTCCTATCCCAAAATGAGGGTCTTGTTTCGCTAGAAATTTTTTTTTCCAAAATGAGAGCCACCTTTACTTTTTAGGAGATTTGTTGTAGTGTTGTACACGAATTATGAATAGTATCTATATTAGAAGTTAGTCAGACCTTCTTAAGTTGGCTAAGCAAATGCATCTAGGGGTACATAGGGAAATGTCCAACACTAATTCACTTCTCTTCTAGAATACAGAACACTTGTTTGTAACATAAGGAGTAATTATGGAAAGATTAGATCAATTCGTGACGTCTTTTCAAGAATTTAAAGTGATCAGAACAGTTGGGTAGTGAGCAAATGGCCCAGTCAACTAACTAATACAGCAAGTGAATCCTGAAAGAATGTAATGAAATTTGTATCAGACATAGCTAGTTTATGCCAACAATCAAATACGACTAGAAACAGTGCACACCAATATGATCTCATCCCATCAAAATCAAGAAGTAACCTAAAGCAAGCCTTCAACAATACTACTAAAAACACTTGGAAAATAAATTCTCTACTCTTAAAACATCAGATACTTAAAAGATGCGAGAATTGGTGTGTACCAATTTCTTTGACCGCCCTCCTTGAAATCAGCATCAACAAGGCGCTTCCTCTCCTGTCCAACCTTGGTGAGCTTAGAGGAAGTCATAAAGAAAACAAGCAGCATAGCTCCATACCTAAAATCAAACAATTGCTGCTTATCGCTCATGGAAGAAGAAGACAGAAATCGAATTCGAAATCGAAATTGAAGTTTCAATAATAGGATTCCAAGTGAAGCAGAGTAGAGTGATAAAATGAAGACCTGTAGCCGATGGCAATGTGGACGGCCATGACAATGAAACCGGCAATAGCTCCGGAGAAGTTGAGCGATTTTTTCCGGTAAGCTCGGAAAGCGATAATCGAAGCAACTATCGATGCGATTATTGGTCGAATCAACGTATTTTCCATTGTTGACAGCGACGAAGGAGAAGGAGAGGTCTGGTGTAATTGTATTGGGCAGTGTCCAGAGTCGGAGACGAGGTTAGGTGAGAAACGAAATAGTCTGATCCTTACACTTTATTTCTTTGTTTACTTCTCATATAAAATTTAGAGTAACCAGTAACATATAGATTGGTCCTCTATGGTTTTGTTGTGTGGATTAAAAAAAAAAAGTGTGTACAGCTTTCGGATTTTTTTTTGTGGGACAATAGATATAAATTTAAATTTTTTCATCAAACAATTTCTTCGGCCATAATTGAATGAGCTCAAAAACATAAATTTCCTTTCATCTACTGGCCGGCCTCTAGGCCGAGCCACCCCTACAAATGGAATTATCAATGGTCACATTACATGAGAGGAACTGAAGTTAGGCAAAAGGTTGGTAACGAGGGAATCCAATATGGAATATGGGAACATGAAAAATAAATGGACGCGGAAAATACAAAGCACGCATAAAATATGCTAATGATATGATCTCCCTCTTCCCCTCCCTCTTCCTTGCCCCCGTCCTCTTCCCTTTCCCCTTCCCCTCCCACGCCCTCCATAGCCCATGCCAGCGCCATCACCCATGTCATCACCTCTTTCGTAACTGAACATACTCATTCTTATATTCTCTGCTTCTCCCCCGGGCTGACTTCTCTGTACCTGAAAAAGAGGCATCAGACAGAGCAAGGAAATGACGGATGACAATGATAATAGTTTGAGATGCAAGGATTCTCACATGAGAATGAGAATCTTCTAAATCAAATTGATTTTGTAGCCTCCATGCGAGATCCTCATCTTGTCTAGTGTCTGGCAGCTCATTTATAACAAGTGGTTGACCACCCGCTTTGCTCCTTTCATATTCATCCAGAGTAAAAACTTGTTGCTCTTCTTGCCTATCCTTCCCCCTTGGTCTTCGGCCTCTGGAATATCGGTCATTGTTTGATTGATTCATTTTCTGGAGGAGTTTTTGTGCGGCCGCTTGATTTTGCACAGGGGCTGCTTCAGCTACTGCAAGGGGTAAACAAGTATATAAATCAGCATAAAAGTAATGTTAAAGTGAGTGATAAAGTCTCACAATAGATAAATATAAAATAGATGTTCTATATGAGCTACATAAGATTAACACATATTATAAATGCATTTGAACCTTCTTTTGGACGTTCAGAGCTACTTGGCTTTTCTTCAGTCACTTGCGCTTGGGGAGCTTTATTCGAATTATGGTCTGCTCTAGAATCAGATTTCCACTGTTTTCCAGTCGGCCTAATTTCATTATTAGGCACAGCTTCCTTAGAACCAAGGCCATCATTGCTCTTGGAGGCTTGTTCCATATTATCTGCAAACCACCCTTTTAGAAGTGAGTTACACAGATAGAGGAGAACAGCTCAGCAAAATACAAAAAAATCATATAGCACTGTTTTCCTTCTAATTTTATATAATACATTAGGTAATCTGTTATATTCACTATTCTATATGTAAAATCCGTTCTATAAATGGAGCTAAATATGACAACCTATTGATCAAGCAATCAAAAGTAATAGCGATTAGGTGATGTATCATATAAACTAAGACCAAGCAGTCAAAAATTTGAAGCCATTCTGGATTTAACAGAACTTTTCTTGCACCCAAACAAATCCCTAGAATCTATAAAAAAAAAAAAAATTGTCCTAAAATTCGGAAATCTAAATGAGCATTGTCATTCATCATGCCTCATACGACTGTTTCTAGAAGTACTCTATTTTCCACCCATGTAATTAGTACAACAAAAAGACATTACTATCCAGGAAGTGACTGAGCACATACATAAAAGTAAAATCATAAAAATGTGATCAATGCAAGCAGTAAGCACCTACCCAGATCTAAGCACACTGCAGAGACCAAGCAGTAGAAAATTTTCTTTTCGCCTTAATAAATCTTTGTCACATAGAGATGTGTCTTGAATCTTAAGTCATCCCCTAGGGGACCTATTTTAACATTTACATCATAATAATAACCTAAACTGAGAAGCTATTAAACTTTTCAAATGCTAATAACTATATTACCATATCCAAGAAAAACAAGTTGAGTCTAACCATGTGTATTGTGTGCCTTAAATATATTAATACTAGTTTTAACAAAGCACCAAAATACAGAAACGATCTTGATAGAAAAACATACACAATATAATGACAATTGCCATGTAACTAAGTACCATAATAGAACCAAAAAGCAAACCGAGTTAGAGAAAGTTTTGGAGCACTGACAAGAACTTTTGCCTTGTTGGCCAAGCCGACAAGAGGGTGGCCCAATTTGCAGTTTCTCAAATTGGGGAGGACCGCCATTATCACCATCCTGTGGTATTCTTAAAGAGCGAGCAAAACCTGAATATTTTTGGTTCATCTGCCATTCTTCATAAAGTGATTGAACAACACCTCCTAATATGGTTATCACTTTTGAATTCAAACAAACTATGCCACTATGTATGGCAGCTTTGTTTTCAAGACGAACCTGCCACAACAAAGAAACAAAAAGGGAAAACAGTGAAAGATTATAATAAGGCAGACAAAGTATTCAGATATGCACAAGAAACTTGGGTTCGGTATACTTGGTGAATTTAACAATATCTAATAAAACATCGTAACCAAAATTAAACAAGAATTTTGTTGTCGCACGTATATCAGCTCATTGGGTATCACTAGACAAAAGTAAGGCAGTATTGGAAAACGTGTTCGTACACTAAGTGAAATTGATGATGAATTGATGATAAATAACAGAAAGGCTAACATGCAGAAGAAAATGAAAATCCCAAGCAAGAACACTAGAGTAATTTCCTTAGATGGCTTTATTTGTACACAAAAGAATTATAATTTATAAAGGTCTCTTACAAAATAGATGCAAAGTAGTTGACAAGTTCAGCACTTAACTAGGTCTTGCTCATGAGCTTCACTGTAAACATAACACCTCACCTCAGATGATAGATTTTAGAAGTATACAGTACTACAGTGAACATGTTTGACAAGTCCAAACCAGTTCACAGCTAAACTAGGCAATCTGCAATATAAATTTAACCCAAAAATCAAATTCAAGCCCTGATTGGAGAGGCAAGCACAGACTCAAACCCATTACTCAACCAAGGATTCAAAAAATAGAATGAAACTATTACTGGAACTCATCATCCAGTTTTTTCAAAACCTTAACATACTAACACGTCCTCCAATCCCTTGAAAACAATTGGCATCTAGATGATGATGAAATCTAAGTTTTAGCCTCAACACTAGAGCTTTGAAAATCTTCAAAAGACCTAGACAGCTAGTTTCCTGTGTCTGCCATATTGACTAACCACTTTATCATCCAAGTTAGAGGCTCATACCACAAATAAATCAGTCTTTAAGGTGTACGCAATTGTCTTGGACTCAACAAGATTCGGTCCACATTTTCAGTTAAATCTTCTCATGCCTTGATAGTTTAATATAGAGTTGATGTTCTATTCCTTTAGGTTTAAGTGACAAACTGGCACCATCAAATCCTTCTGTTCCTCCTCTTATGGAAACATAAGAAATAGTTCATTGGCCGTTGACATGAAAGCAAATGTATAAAACTAACAGGTTCTCTGTTCCGGTGAATGAAATTTAAGCTAACAAATGAAGTAGCAAGCTGAACAAAACTGAAAATACCTTGGTACCCGGAACCACATTGTCAGGTATAGACGGTATATGAGAGAACTCCACAGCAATTATCTCGCTGTGCCCATCAGTGAGACCTAATCTCAAAAGACGCCGACTACTCGAACTCCCCGAGAGCCGCTCTATGCTGTTTCTATATATGTCTCTCACTGAAGATATCTGATAAATCAAATTTGAGAACTGCAATTCCAACGAAATTCTGTCTGTTTTGCTATGGGAAAGAAGGAAATTCAATTTCCTGCTCTTTCTCAGCAGCCAAACAGACAGGCAAGAGAAAATTCAGGAATAGAAGGCGAATGAGACTACCTGAAGGACTTTGGGGCCGTGAAGAAAAGTGGACTTGCGGAAGAGAGTTGGGTCCGGCAAGGATTTGGCTCCGATGGATCTGAGGTCCATGTTGACGAGCTCTTGTTCGATGGAATCAGCAGTGAAGGTGCCGTCATCGGCCATGGCGGATTGGATGGCGATCATGGCTTTGATTTGTTCGAGGTCCGAGAAGGACCATCCTCTGGTTCTTAGGGTTTCAATCACTGCCTCTGAATCAGCAAAGCCCTCCATTTTTAGCGGTTGCGTTTGTGCGGTTGCAGTGTTTGAAAACCTAGCAATATATGTCTGTTTAGTGTTTACAGATGATAGCGATCTTTAGTTTCGGGGAGATTCGCAATGTTTCGGCCGAGAAAGAAAACGTGTCCCGAAAGGATTTGTTTGGATACGCATACGCCGAATTTTTACGTAAATGTTTGATACCATCTAAAAAAATTATAAGTTAACGCGTGGTGATGGTGTGACAGATTAAACTGTAATCGGCATATGTAAAATTTAAAATAGTAAGTGACTTCAACCGCAAAAAAGGGTCTTCTAGCACATGAGAAACCTCCAATTTCCGTTGAATGCATAGTTTCTAAAGCTCTTGCGAACAACTCTTGATCGATTACGAAACCTTTGAGAGTCCCGTGATACTCTACAGCGATTACATAGCTTTTGAAAATCTTTAGAAGCTTTTGTTCAACAACGAAACTCATGAGAATCTCGAATGCCTACAAAGTTTTAATTCTCCCTGTCACGACCATGTCACGAATGTAAGCATCTAATAAATGCTCAACGGTTTAATGCCCAGCCCATTGTTGCGCCCTCATGGCGTGTGTGAAGAGTAAATCTCACAAGTCTCATGCCCGAACCATTGTTGTGGCAATGAATCTTCAAAAAAAAAACCTAAGACTAAGACTAAGACCTCAAAAAACTTTTACGAGTCTCGTGCCCAGCCTATTGTCACAACAATAAACTTTTGTATCACGGTCTTTCAGCAAGAGTGGAGACTTTTAAGAAGTTCGTAAAAGAGCTCACTATAAAACCTCATGCCCATTAAATATTTGATATTGTCTTCTATGCAAAAATCATTAAATCAACAACTCAAACACTAGTGATGCGATGCTTTTGACCTCGTCGGTGTTGAAACGCGTTGTTGTCGTTGTCTAGCGGCTTTC
>JAYMTE010003165.1:0-10157 GCA_036897545.1 Pelargonium fulgidum
CGATTTCAATTATGACACATGAACTATATGAGACACGTACGTAACACTTCATTAATCATATCACAAAATCATATAATGTAATATTAGTCATATATTAATAGATTTTTATAAATCGAATTAAATAATTTAATCAATACGAAAGTGAATAACTAAAATAGGACACAAACCCGGGCATTGCCGGGTACAAAACTAGTAAATATATATATACACACACACACACACACACATACAAACACACAATTTTGAAATTTCAATGCATTATTTTATCTCATCAATTCTCACAAATGCATAATTTCATTGTGCCGCATTGTAAAAAAAAATGACACAACTAATAACATTATAATACATCTGAAGTCAATAAACCCTAACATAAAATAGAAATCAAACAATAGGATTATAAAGACAAAAACTCATGCAACACGGGGTTGAAAAGCTAGTATAACCAAATATAAGCAAACACAATTTAAGAAAACCAAATAGTAGTATGCTCATGCAAAAAATGTGTAGTATAGACCATCTATAAGTGATTTTCATAAATTTAAAATAAACTCACAACGAACATAGCCAAATATAAGGTAACACAAATTAAGAAAACCAATTTGTAGTATGCTTGTGTAAAAGAAATATATAGTATACACTATCTATATGTAGTTTTGAAAAGTTGTATAGAAAATCTATATGTAATATCCAACAAAAATAAAAATGTGACAAATATGTGGTCATGGACTGACAATTACGAATTGGGTTCGAATTGATGAAGATTATTTTGAATTTAATCCAAAAGAGGTTTATGTTTGTTCAAATTTAAATTCCAAATCATAATTTAAATTAAATTATAATGTAAAATGTATCGATTCACACGAATTTGTTCATTTAGGCTCGCACTTAAATAAAATAAATAAAATGAAATCAAAACAGAGATTAGAAAATAGCCTTATTTTAAATTTTTCGTGTTCGAAACCAAAATGTCAGCTCTATATGAGCTTACAATAATACTATATTTGTTTTGAAATATTTAATCAAAGTAGCCCCCAAAAATATATAAGTTTCCAATAAAATCCTTTAAATAGTTATAGACTTAGGTAACGTTCGTTTAAGAAATTTTAATTGAATTACTAGGAATTTGAGACGTATTAGGTATTAAAAATTGTAATTATTACGTTCGTTTAATTTTTTTAAAATGGTAAGTTTGTAATTAAAAAAAATTATTTTTCTAAGATTAGTTAAATAAATCTAAATTCTCATAAATTAAAGTATCATAATTGAAGTGTTATTTCAATTATTATAAATTTTGAATATTCGAAGTAATAAAAAAGTTAGTTGTAACTATGTTAATTAACTTAAATAAGAAATTAAATGAGTGACGCTAGCACATGTTGCCTGAAGCCACAAAATTTCAAGTGGTCCACTGGACACGTGTCGTCATGAGGAGAGCAATGCATTCGTGGCTCAATATAGTCAGCGAAAATGATCGGATCTCACCACCCCACTCCTCGTCCACGAATTCTGAAATCTACCCCGGGATGTATTGATCTGATTGCCACGTGTCCCCAGCTGGTGACCCCATTTTTTTCAATACCCAAAATATTAAATTAATCATCGAAAATTCTTTTTCGGGTCACAGAGAGATAGAAGGAATTTTCTGGAAGAGAGAGTCTGTGATTAGGGCTCAAGCTGTTGGCGGAAGTGAAGTGATTTTCTTAAGAAATTATTGATTTTCCCGGAAAGGTTGCGTTTCACCGGTCAGTATTCTTTGCGTCGATTGTTTTTTTTTTCTTCAATTTTTTTTTGGGCTGAATTGGTTTATTTTCAACTTTTATGATGTTTGGTTGCATGGAAAATCCGGAAATTGAAGCCAGTTTTGATTCTTCTTGATACTTTTTGGATGTACGAGAAAAAGAGAGGAAATTTAGGCAAGCTAATCTGGTACTGAAGCTATTCTTCTGACCAGATTTGGTTTTTTATTTTCATATTTTTAGTTAATTTAGTGGATATAATTGTAGCAATAGGTATATGAAGGTACATAAATTGAAGTCTGAAAATGATCGATATTTGTATATATGTTGTGAAACCTGAAATCATGAATGTTTCCAGTAATGTGTGTGGAAATTATAGGGTTGTGATTTGATGAACTTGAAATAGGAATTTGATAGGGTGATTTGATGAGTAGAATGAAAAGATTGCATTTCATTGAGCATATGCTGCTATTTGGATTCATAGACTAAAACCAGACACCAGTAACATGAAAAAACTATTTCTTTTGTTGTTCTTTGACAAATTATTGGCTACTTGAGTATTTGTTCTTCTTTTGTAATGAAGGAGCACAATTTGTAACACCTTCTTGGTTTTCTGTTTGATAAATTATCAGTGTGGATAGTTTGCTGAAGACATGACATCAGAAAGAGTTGCTTTTGTCATTGGTGGTGGATAGTTTATTAGGAGGAATGTCAGACTTGTGCATGTATGAGGTAGGCAATTTCTATTTTTCATTTGGTTCCACTTGGAAGAGGTTTAAATAATGCTATACCATCAAGTTCATGTTGTGGTACTCAATAATATCTGCTGCATGTTTTCAGTTGGGTTTCAATTCTCTTTGATGATCAATTTGCTTAGCTAGATGATTCCGTACAGCATTTATATTGATGGGTAAATTTTTTTAGTATTTTGTGAGATAGAAGGATTAAATTGTAAGTAAGCATGGCTACATATTTTTGGGTGGTAAGTTCTCTTTGGTACACTTTATGTATAGAAAAGAAAGGGCCATTAAACAAAATTATATAACTGCCAGTCATTTTCTCAGTCTTTAGAGTGGACATATTGAGAGGAAGTTCTCACTGCACCCATACCTCAAAATGAAATCTTTCCTTGTTAGTGAGATGTTGGTATAGAAGTACTACAATACATTTTTTTCTTCTAAAACCGACCCTTAAAGTATATACTGAATTTCAGAGTTCAATTAATTCTTCCCGATCATACTTTTGATCAGTCATTGTACTGAAAATCTTGTCAGCAGGCTTTTTTGCAATCTGAGTTAGAGCTAAGGATGAATAATTGGATTTGATAGGTGCTAACAACACTCTGGACTTAGTTTTCAGTGGGTGTGTATGTGATTTTTCCATGAATATGTTTGTTTAAGAATGTTATATTTAAACCATTAAAGTTAGTTGCGTGTGATAAAATTGTTTCTTTATCCCAATAATGAACTTAGTTGAGTTGCTATAAACAAAAGTTGGTCTCTCTCTTTCATTTTGATAGTCCTTTTGCTATAAGAGATCAACAACCTCTATGTTTGTTGTCTTCGCCTCATTCTTCATTTTTTTATCTTTGTTGTTTCTTAGAAGTGGGTCAGTTTGGATCTGTAAATTGTTAGGCTCATTTTCTCTATTGGATATATTTATTATGATGAATAAGATGACATGGATCTCATAGAATAAATGGGGTGAACTAACATTAGAATTTGATCCTATATATACTACATGGACTCTTTATTTGGTCAAGGAAATATAACTCTTAATTGCTTCTTTATTTGTTTCTTATGAATACAATGAAAGGATCTCAAGGTTTGCAATTGAATAGGTCATATACCTAAACACTAGAGTGTAGATTGCTTCCCTTGAAAGGGCATCTATGGGAAATTGATTAAGGTTTTAGATGATCAAATACTAAATGATAAACAGGTAATCTCACATCCATACTAAATGAAATAAGAAAAAATTGCTGAACTTTGCATGCATAGCCATATTGATTCTGTTTTGGTGGTTTAAAACTCAGTACAACAAGAAATATTAATTTGACGATGTCAATGGTCATAGTTTCAAGTAAAAAAAGGTTAGATTACAAAATTTAATATCCCAATGGTGATAGCTAAAATGAAGTTTAAAATTCGGTTTACAAACTGAATATCCCAATGAATACAATGAAGGAATCTCAAGGTTTGCAATTGAATAGGTCATGTTCCTAAAAACTAGAGTGTAGATTGCTTCCTCAAAAGGGCATCTATTGGAAATTGATTAAGGTTTTAGATGATCTAATATTAAATGATAAATTAGTAATCTCACATCATCATTCCTCACTAAACGAAATAAGAAAAAAATGTCTTGGAGGTAGAAAAATAAAGAGACAATAATGAGAATTTGTCCAACAATGTTGAACTTTCTACCATAGTGCATGATATAGGAAAGTCATTTTCTGAAAGAACCTTAATGAGTTTTGATGTATTTTATTATGTATAGATAGGTTCTTTGATTTTTTTTTTAAGTACTACTCTAGTACTGTTATGGAGAACTGATTGTTGTAACGAGCATATCTTAAATTTCTTAATGCATAATTTTCAACCAAACTAAGAGATGGTGGTATTTTATCACAGGTCTTTTTAGTAATTTTGTTCATTTTATCAATCAGTTTTCATGTTTTGTTTGATCTTGTGAACGATGATCTAATTATATGGGAATCGGACCCAACTACATATGGTCATTTAGATTATGAGACTGTTCTAGTTGATATTTTATGTTCTGATTTAGTTGGATAGTTACAGTGTTACCTACCATACCATATCAGAATATTCTCTTGATGGGCAGATGTGTTTCATGCACACTAATTTTTAAACTGTGATCAGGTGTATCAATTAATTTTTATATTGTAGTAATGAAGCATTAGTACTTTATTATATCATTTCTTTTAGCTGTATTGATTATTGAAGTATAATGGTCAAGTTCTTACTTGTTTTTTTTTCTCTACATCTAGTGTAACACTATGTTATCTTCTCTCTGAATCCGTTTATGAATACTACATTTCCATTTCAACATCTATTGTTTCACACGTTTTACGGTTATCATACCCTTTAAATGTTATGAAATTCCAAAGACGTGTTTCCTCTTCAATCTGATAGACATGATGCAGTAGAAATAATTTTTACATTGATCACATGACTATCTTTCATTCAGTGAAAAGAAATGATCAGCTGGCTGTCGTGATTTGTAAGAACCAATATATTTCAATCTACTTCCTTTTTCTTTACAGCTAACATTTTGCTTAGTACCATTTTTTTTCGTAAGTTACATCACTGTATGCTGAGTGTCGTGTGCGAATATTAGTGTGCTAGATACAGTAGTATCTCTATTATCTTTCTCCTAGATTTGTCAAACTTTATTTTCTTATGTTTCCATGATTCATTTTTTCAGATAAAAAATAAAAATCTTCATGTTTCATTATTTACATATTGAATTATGTTATACCTTAGAGTGATTATGATTAATTTGCTCAAAATGGTGTTGCAGCTTGAAGACAATGTCTGGGATGAGTTTGGTGAAAGTGGTGATCATATAGTACCCAGTCCTATTGATGAAGACGGAGATAAATGTGCAGTTCAGGGTGATAGCCGAAAAAAAGCTAGACATGAAGTAAATGGTTTGATTGATAATACAACCAGATACTTTATACATGGAAAGGATGAAAAACTGACCAAGAAAGACACAATGTTGGAAAAGGGTTCTAGGTCTCAAACACCTGATGGTGTGTTCCCTAGCTCATCTGATGGTGACTCAATCAAAGAAGTGACTGGTATAGCAACTGATGATTCAAAGATTTCTGGTCAATGTCTTGAAGGTGACAACATAGGTTCAGTTGGTAGTGTGCTTTGTTCCAATGATCCAATCTTGGCCAACAGCAATAGTAACTCATATGATTATCCACTTGGTCACATTTCTCAGACAGACAATGAGTTGAGCTTTTATGATAATGATGGTGAAGGCAAAGAAAGCAGTGATCTCTTGTATTATGGGTGGCCGGATATAGGAAATTTTGAGGATGTTGATCGGATGTTTAGGTAGGCTTGATTAACTACTTATTTGTGATATTTTCTTATATATTTTTATGCTTTTTGCATCTTGATACTTCTAGGCTCTTTGTTTTCTAACTCTTATGAATGTTTCTGATATATCATTTGCAGAAATTGCGATACGACTTTTGGGCTGGGGAGTCTTAGTAATGATGATGGATTGTGCTGGTTCTCGTCTTCACCCACTACGGAAGGACCTGAAGAGGCATTGAAGCCTGCCTTCAAGTTCTTGAGTCCTGAGTCAAGCGAGCTGAAAAATGTTACAGATGAGAATGCTCCATCTATGTCAAACAATACAGGTCCTTCAGTTGATAACCCTGACAGGAAAAGTTTGTCATTGTGTGACAAAATAGCTAGCCTGGCTACGAATGCTGATGATCGTGCATCTTGTGGTCACTTACAATTCATTGATGAGGTAGATGCAAAACCTGAAAGTGGTTCTCAGCCAGTATGCAAGGAACAGGTTGGTAATGATTTATTATTATTATTATTTTTATATGTTTATGTGCTTGGATATATTTATAACTTTTGTGTTTACTTGTAAGCTCATTCTCAACATTTTCAACCAGCTCGGTGAAAAAGAAATTACACTGGGCTTTTTCTTTCAAAATAGTGCATTTGATATTCTTTTATGCTGATGGTTACTGAATTAATTAAGGCTTTAGAAGATGGGATTTGTTCTTTAAAAAAATCACCATAGGATGGAATCGTTTAAAAAGATTGCTGTATTTTCACAAGATGTAATGTTCTGAATATGAAGTAGTTTGATTGACTATTACATGATATAAACTAACAGCATTATATACAGTAGTCAAAATAGAAGTTGTTATTATTGACATGAAATCTGTATGGAAGTTATCTTTTTGCATATTTATAAATTTTATTTATCGGTGTTGTTAGAGGTTCTAGTTGCACTTAACGCCGAGGTTTTCTGGAGGCTACATCTGAAGGTTCAAGGCAAAGCATAAGCCTGTGTGGGAAGTAAAGTGCAAGTTCTGGAGATATGATTAAATAATTTCCCTTTGCAAAGAAAATTTCAGATCACTGTGATTATGCAATACAGACTGAGGCAGTCAACCAAAATTTATAGAACGGTAAAGTATACTACTATACTTCGGATACCGTTAATATATAGCTAAAATTAAGAACTCTCAACTATAGGAAAAGCTAAAATTTTGTGAGTATTTGGGAGTAAACACCTTGGGAGAACAGACAAAACTTGAAGAGTATCTAGGGTTAGTTATTTTTAATTTAAATACGAAACAAATATAGGGTTCTTAATTTACATTAAAGTTCTGTCATGAGTCATGACATCTGTTGATTGAAAGGAGGATAGATCGTTGAGTATTAGAAGCTTGGAAAGCTAACATGCTTTTCAATTATCATGCCAAGGTAAGGAGCGGCTTAGCTGATATGATACGTATAAACAGCGTTATTTGTTAGGAATTATTTAGAAATGTGCACTGGAAATAACCAGTTGCTGTTTCCTGTTGGCACTTGATGGCAAGTAAGGTTTGTTGTGTTCAGCGTCATATTAAATGCTGTTTTTCATTTTTGGTGAAGCATTCTGTGAAGTAAACAACTTTTTAGTTGGTTTAAATATTTTTATCTCTTATATGGCTTAGAGTTGGTTTCATAGAAACTTCTTCATCAATTATGGTCTACATGCTTGTCTTGTGAACTGGTAAGCTATTGTTGTGTACTCATTCTATGTGGGGAACTAATTATGGTACTGTTATATAGCAGATAAGTTCCCAAAGAAAGCAGTCAAAGCACCATGGTCATCCAGGAGGGAAAAGAAAAGACTGTTACTCAGAGCATAATGATTCTTTTCAACATTCTAGTAACCTAAAGCAATTTGACAACGGGAAGCATTCATGTGGCAACTCTTCTAAATCCAATCAAGTCTTTTCTTCCCCTGATGTACAGCACGTAGGGTCTGCGCCCTTAACCTACATGCAGACACATGCACCTTACGTGCACCTGGATTTTTGCAACCCTTCAGATCAAAATTCAGTGCCAACTCTGTCTGGCACCAACTCTGAAAACAATAGTTACCCTTCTCCTTCTCCCAGGGAGTCTTCCCTTGCATCCAATCAAGTAAAGTACGTGAAGAGCTCTAGTGGTCCTTTGTTTGAACCTGCTGCTGTAATTAATGAGAAGAGGAAAAAGGTTCATGGTCGCCAGGAGGTACAGATGTCAATCAATGGGCATATCAAGCATGGAGATACTGCAAATCCAACATCATTTTCTCATCGTGTTTTAGTTGAAAAACAATCGCCTCAATCTGGAAACGAGATGGAAGGCCTTAGTGAAGTGAAAGGTGTAATAATTCCAGCAGAGTTAGATTCTTCCAATGTACAAGAAAGTACCTGTACGAGCTCTATAATGGATGAAGTCTCACTACAGGCTACGAGTTTTCGTCAGCTTCAACAAATCACTGAGAAGGTACTGTTGTTAAACTACTTCTATGTGGCACTCAATATCATCATGTAAGCTTAAATTTATCATGTTACCAACAAAGTCTTAGCATTTCATATGCATGTGTATGCGCTCCCATGTTTTAGTTGGTCTTATGTCATTGTATTATATAACATGTACTCATGCAAATTCTCATGCTTAGAGCAATATTAAGTTCTTTGATTGGAAAACCAATATTTTATAAGTATTTGCATTTCAGCGTAACTTAAAGTCTGTTTGCATGCTGCTTATAGAAAAAAGTCTGCATTGCCCACACACTTGTATTCTTCTTTTCTAAATTCTTTGATCTCATTTTCTGCATCCCGAATCAATTGAGTTGAACTTGCTTGCGTTCAGTTGGATATCAGGACAAAATTGTGCATACGGGATAGTCTATACCGCTTGGCTAGAAGTGCTGCACAGAGGCACAATTTCGTAAATCCAAGTGGCGGCATTAGCAATGATAGAGATGCAAATGGAGCATTGGTTTCTGACGAATCAAACAAGTGCGTAGACATTGTGTGGATATATAGATTTGTTGTTGGCTTAAGTTACCAATGTTCTTCCTTAATTTTTCAGTGATCCATGTTCTAACACTTCCGATTTATTATATGTTCTCATTCAGGAGCACTGGATTTATGGATATTGAGACCAACACAAATCCAATAGATAGGTCTATAGCACACCTGTTGTTCCACAGGCCCTCGGACCCATCTGCAAGGCCTGCCAATGATGTTAAGTCTCTCAAGTCCCATGCCATGGTAAACTTTATCATTTTGTTGCAGCCTTTTATTTTTAAATACTGAAAATAGATGGCGGTTTTACACTGTTTGGTTCATCTTCTGAATCTTAACGCGCAGGTTCATGGATCCCTTTTGAGTCCACCCAAGATATCTGAAAATCAGATCTTCCCGGAGCCGGCTGTTGGTACGGATAATAAGTTGCCAAGGGATGGTGAGAAATAACTGGTAATTATAATATTCACCATGTGAAATATGTTGTGTTTGGGATTGCTATGCATATATTATGTACAAATATCAATATTGTTAGGTCCCGACATAGATGCAGGTTGATTACATATTTTGGGTCTTTTATCTGAGATTTTGCCTGACAATGTGGTTCATCCTTGTAATGATTATCATGATAAGTTATTTATGTTCTAATCTCATTAGTGTCTTGTAATGATTATCAAATAGTGTCTTGCAATATTTGATTAGGCTCTGGTCAGGTTATGTTTTGTGTTTAAACTAGCGCATGAGATTTTTGTAGGCAATTTGTGTCGTAACATGAAGCCCAACACAAAGTTAGCGTGTTTAATTTGGGCACATACAATTTGTAATTGTGTCCGTGTTGGAGTACCAAATACTTGTTCAATAATCATGTTCGTGGTGGGCTTTCAATTTACACGACACATATTGGGCACTGTGCACATTTCCTAATAGCATGCTAATGTGTTGGTTCTATCGTGCATAATGTGTTGAGTTGTGTACGTGCCGTGTCAACAAACCTCATTTGTTTATTATGTTAAACATTTGTGTTCAGTTGAGCAGTTCAACACGTTATTAAATGTGCAGTGTTCATTGTGTTGTGCAGTTCACGAACAAACTTTAGCACAACACGAACGTGACACTGGCACACGAGTTGCCAACTCTAAACATGATAGTTTCTGGTTTTTGTGATTTGCATGTAAAACTAGTTTGAGAATACATAAAATTTAGGATAAAGGTTCATTTTAGTCCCTCTATTATCTCAAATGTTTCAATTTAGTCCTCAAACTACAAAGTGATAAGCTGGAGTTCAAAGTTAAGCCTACTGATTGAATTTAGTCCAAAGTACTCGCAAAAGTGGTTGACGGAAGGAC
>JAYMTE010003166.1:0-10156 GCA_036897545.1 Pelargonium fulgidum
CAGCAGCCCCACAACGTGTTCTTCGACGGCAGCCTCTTGGCCGACGACGTCGTTCGAGTCCTCCTCCATCGCATTCCTCACCACTCCACCGCCGTCCTCCATGGCTAGTCAGTCCATCTCTCTCTCTCTCTCTCTTTTGACTTTCGTTTTTTTCTTTCTATTAACCCTATCAATCAGTAATGTTCGCTCCAAACCCAAAATCAACTGTGTTGATGATCGAATCGAGGTGGTTTGGGCGTTTCTTTGATGATCTCAAACTCATGCCCTTAATTTGTGTTGAGATTCTTTTTTCTCAATCCATATTTATGGAAATGGATTTTGATTATTTCTCACAAATTTTTATCACTTATACACAAACAATCACTGACTTGAACATTGATTTTGTCCTGCAGTCATAGGTTCAGCATCAAAGGTCGCGTTTATCCAGCTATAATTCCTGTGGAAAATAAGAAAGTTACTGGAAGAGTCAGTATTACACTTTCCATGTTACTTTTAAGCACTTCCTCACATACATGATTTTAAATTCTTCATTTGTGGGCCATTTTATTCATGATTATAAATCAATAAGCATTCATTGAGCGTCAATGTTTGACAATGCTTTGATATCTGCTTTTACACAATTTGAGTTCAAAGGATTCATGCAAAACTTTGTTGACAATAAAATATTATATACCTCAACTAAATTATCAGAGTATAGTCCCATTAGAGATGTTGATGCCTAGTAAGAACCATTGTGTATTTGATAATTGTTATTAGTTTTCGAATGGTTCACTTTCAAGAAACTACTTTTGCTCTTAAAATTGCCTAATTTCATTCAGTTAAGTGATTAGGGCCCCTCAATTCCATCCTCAGGATTCCATGATGATACTTGATTCATTACCAAAAGGTGTTTTTGAGCTCCATTAGTTCTATTTTTGCTCAGGTTCCTCTCTTTTGCAAAATCTTTCCTTTCTTTAACCTGTGACTTGGAACTACAAGCTCTATGGGTAGCGCAGAAGGGAAAGAAAATAAGATTTTTGTTATGCTTGATAGTATAATATACAGTGAAATAGTGAATGCATTATTTTGTACATCTGCTTGTGTCGTACTCTACATATACAAAGGAATAACTGTAGTCAAAACGTTTGTATTAAAATTAATAAAACGAAGAAGATGTTTGCTCATATGTGCATCAAGGATGGGGTTCTAACAAACTCCTACTCTATTATGACAAAAAAATCTACTAAATTTCTTCTTATGCATTGCAAATGATTCTGTTGCAGGTACTTATGGGTATCACGGCTCCTGAATTAAATATTTTGGATATTTTTGAGGACGTTGAGTATGAAAGGAGCTCTGTTGAGGTCACTTTGGTAAGTTAGTTTACTGACCTTTGATTGTTATGTTTGCATTTATTGCATTTTACATATATCATGTAATATCAACTGCAAAGTAGGCCATATTACTTGGGAGCTTCTGATTGGTGTATTCCCTGTGGTAGCCCATTAGCTATCATTCATAGGTTGAGCCACCAAGTGGTTTAAGTCAAAAGTAATTCAATTAATGTATATTTATGCTAGCTTGTGATCAATTCCAGGGCAGGGCTAAACTTGGTATTTCGTAATACAATATTCTGATGGCAAATGAAAACATTGTTCTATCTAGTTTTCTGATAAACAGTTTGAAGATAGCCTGCCCTCTTCCACAATATATCGTCATGCACTTTACACTTTTGCTCATAAGAACACTTGTGACGTTTTATGGGTAAAAAAGGAATGATTGTGAGGGTCTTTTGGCTTTTTGCAGGAGAATTTTGAGAAGTTGCAAACATATACATATGTTTGGTGCAACAAAGATGATCCAAACTTGTATGGAGAGTGGAATTTTGAGGTAAACCTGTTCTTTGTTTGATTTTTTTTTTTTTAATCTGCAGCTATCATTTATGTGCTACAATTGTTCAGGATTTGGCAAATGGAGGGTAAATTGGTTGTGTAACTTAACAGATTTTTTTTTTTTTTTTTTTTTTTTTACTGGGATGTTATTAGATCATATGCATCTTTGTTCCTTCTCATTGCCCTTATTAGTAAGGGAGTTGTGACCTGAATTTCTACAATTGGAAACTCAACTTTCTGTTTCTGAAACTCTTCACAGATATTTGCTACTGACATGTATTTGCTATTCCTTCTCTTTACTTTCTTACACTGATGTAAGTCCCAGTGATATTCTATTGCCAAATGGTCTACAGTTTGTTGATGAATAGATTAGCAGGTCATGATATTTTCTTTTCTATATAGTTTGGTTTACTCTTTCATAGTTTCACACATTTAGTACGATAATTAAATCTTTAACTAACTTACATATATTTATGATATTGAAACATGACTCATTTCTCAATTGTTGAAAGCCTTCTTATTGTTGGTCTCTTGTCAAATTGCAGGAATGGAAACCGTTGCACATGGAAGGTTTTATCAAGATGACCTCTGGTTTCATGGAAGAACTGGAGCTGCCTGAATCTAAACCAAGAGTCGCCACGTACGAAACCTTCTATCAGCAGGATGAGAAAGATTCTGCCCCATCTTGATGTCATTTCCATACCTAATCTTGTACATCCTTAACCATGCTTGGATAAAGAACCGTATATCATTTTTGGTTCCTTTTCTCTGGTTTTATGATCATTGATCATCATGTGCACTCTGTTTTTGCATGGTAATAATATGCACTATTCTATCATTATCTGCTGTTAATTGAAAATGTGAACTGAGTTTGTAAAGTTTGTTTTGTGGGCTTGAAGGTAAGTGAACGGATAGGTTCTTTAGTGTGTTTTGGCGGCTAGGGTTTTGTTGAGGAAGGTGTTGTGTGGGTTTTTGATGGATGTCCCAATTAATCTCCTCACTATTAGACAGCTTAAGGTGGCCCTGTGGAGGCTGATCAAGGGGGTGGCAATTTCTGAGGTTCCAAGCGCAGGGGACGTAGTGGTGAGATTTTTGTTTAAATTTTCGTGGATAAGGCAACCTAGGAACATATAAGGTCTTAGTTGATATGGTAAGGGACTAAAAACTCAAATTTATGTTTCTAATGGAAACTCATTGTGTCTAGCCAAAGTTGGAAGGTTTGAGAACTGGGTTGGGGATGTGAAGTTGTTTGTTGTTGACAGTGTGGGGAGGAGTGGTGGCCTTGCCTTACTTTAGAACATGTCTCGAGGTGTTTCTTTGTTGGTTTAATCGAGGAATCATATTAACAAGGAAGTGTTTATGGAAAGGATGGGTCGTGAAAGGTGAAAAGATTGTATGGGGAGCCAAGGAGTGAAAGGAAAGAGACCTGGCAGGAGTCTCTGACCTCCCATAACGACATGCTGCTTAGTGGGGAAGAGTGTAGGCACACCACAACCGTACTAGTTATTGATAGAATTCACGTGGTGTAGAGTTGGGGGAATAAAAGTTAGACCAATCCTTTGCTATGAGCCTACGATGTTGTTGTAGGTGGTGTTCTGGGAGAGCACATGGTGGTGAATTCATCTTCTTTTTTATTATTATTATTTTTTTTTTTTTGAGCTTGCAAGGGTTTTGTTTCGGAGATAGCTCGATTGTGGGGGGAAAAAAAAAATAGTCGAGATAGATGTCATGTTCTCGGGTTGTAGGGACGCGTGTGAGTCAATTAAATATGTGGTGTGGCGAAGGGATGAAGGCGGTTTGAAACTGTTTGGGATGCTAGTTTGGTTGGAGCAACGAGATGTCGTTTCAAAAATAGTCTGAGAGGGCAGGGGCAGTGGGTGGAGGTAAGGTTGTGGTGCTGTGCTAGTATTTTTGAAAGTACATTAATGATAAGGATTGTCTTTTTTTTTTTTTTTTTTTTTTTCCTTTTCTCGGCTTTGCGATTCAGGTTGCTCATGAACCATATTGGTTATCTAATTTCTTGTCAGAAGTCAAATTCTGAACAAGAGAAATCTCAAAGCCTATTCTATGTTTTGTTGCGAATGATTCCAATTACTGAGCAGTTTTCACTTTTTTATTCTCTAAAAGATTTTCTCTCTTCCAATATTTGTAATAAGAAATCAATTATGGATGTGATCCTTACAATTTCAACCTCTGTAAAATCTTCATAGAGCTTCAACATGGATTCAAGCACATAAACTGCATAAGTTTCGTTACACCTATTACTAACACAATTTGAATTTTATTTTCCTATAGTGGAAAGAGAGCAGTTGCTAGAACCCTATGCCTCTTGTTTCTTATTATTTGATAGAACCCTACAGGAGCAGTCACTCATTTCCTTGTTTAAGAAGTGGTATCATCACCATTTCACTTCATGTGGTGAATCATGCATGCACCATATTAACTTGAATTGGGAGACCTGTGGCGCCGAATTTTCAGATACCCAAATTTGCCAGCACCTGGCGATGATCCCTCAAAAATAAATGGCAAATAGCCCGTCGCTTTTTTGTACCTCTGCTGAATCTGCATGATCAGATGACAAATAGCTCATTAATCTAACTGACCCAAGATTTCACCTAGGTTTATCGAAAGATAAACCATAGTACCAACTCTGCTGTTTCATCAATGTCAGATGCCATATACAAGTATCATTTGAATAGTATGATAACTTCATAGGCTAGCTGTTGCATTTTATTACCAGGATGTCTTTCCAAGTGATTAAGAGTGCGAATCTGTTTTCCCTTGGACTCGTAGGAAACCAAGAAACATAAATTCCCGATGCTAGTATTTGGCAAATGAAATCTTGAGGTTTAATTCTTTTATTGATGATGGAATAGAAATTACCTCAATAATTTGTTGACTGCTTCGTAGACAGTTTCTACCAATTACACCAACTGTTCCACCAGAACCTCCACCTGTGATCTTGGCTCCATATAGCGTCCCATCTTCAGATTTAGACACTTTACTGTGCTGCATTTCCTGTACTAACTTAACAAGTCTATCTGTCCCATCCGAGCCAAGCCCACAAGCACTGTAGCTGTAATGGCACTGCAAAACAAGGGTATAAGTAACAATAATATGGATCTATACAACAATATTATAGACTCGCATACCTGATACATCAATTCTCCAAGAGCTGAAAGTTGTTCAACCGAAGTTGAAGATGTTAGAAGCGCTTTGAAGGCCTGTCGAACAAGAGACAGACCTTTTAGACGAAATGCACACATATATATTAACAGAAACGCAACACGCAGAAGAAGACAAAAGGAAAAGATAATCCTGGATACTACATTTTCAAGATATTTGTTTCAAAGTTCAAGCATATTTCATCCACAAAAATCGTAATTTGTAACATTATAATAGATCTCAAGATTATCTTCAACAATGAGTTTACAACTTCTTGGGAGAAAAAGAACAGTCATTCGAAGATAAGAAAAAGTATTAAAATCCAAAACTGGATGTTAACATGTCTGTACCGTTGAAATACTTATAAAGGATTCAAGTCCACTAAGAAGCAAGTGGAGACATAACATGAGTAGGTGAGAAGAAAACCTATATGAACTACAAGGATAAAAGGAATGTTGCTATAGCCACTAGTTAACTAGAAATTAGCTAAAATAACAACCAGATCTCTAATAAAAGTTCCTTTCACTGTTTCACATTAATAGCATCTAAAATTATGGATAGTTACCTGAATGTTATTAGCATATTCAACAATCAGCAAAATATAAATGAATAAAAATACTTCTAATGCTGCTATCCTTGAGGCAATAAGCTTGAAATTACTAACCTTGACACGGAAACTTTCATATATAGGATGCCTAGCAGGCGCTTTCACTCCATAAACACGCTTTTTATCTATTACAGTTACTGGATCATCATGATCGCCATGCTTCTCCAAAAATGTCTCACCAAGGATTGACTCAGGAAGCATCTTCGCATAGAGAACATCATATCTGCAATACAAACTCAATCAAGAAAAAACAAGGACAAACGAAAAGGACAAAAACACTTAACTGGAGAAGTATATTGAATTGGATCACCAAGCAAATTGCCATAACTTGAAAACATTCATACAAAGTGATTTTTTTTTTTTAAGAAGATAGCATCTGAAGATGAATTTTCTTCCCAAGAGAGGTGAAGAAAAGAAACAGGCACTTGAACTCTAAAATTATCAGACAATATGTAATGGGATATTTTTGTTTTCGTTTTACAAACTTAGTGAGCTAAGTAGCTAACTATAGCTTTTAAGGAAATAAAAGTGAACAACTTTACCTGTGAGGTGATAGGTTACACAAGTAATCTAATGAAGCTTCGGCTTCGAATAGTTCACCACTGTCATCCTCCAGCTCATCAAGGTTTCCATTAGTACTTGGTATTGATTCAGATGACATAGATGATGCAATAGACTTGATCATCTTTCGACCCATAAAAGTCCCTATTCTGACAGATCCATAATCTGTACCACCAATGCTGCCAAAAATGATAATTAACTAGAAGTTCAGAAACTTACAACACAAAAGAGAGAGAGAGAAAGAACATTTGAAGAAAATAAATACAATAGTTCATGTAATTGAGGGCTGATTATAGGACTTTTATCAAAGTCTTGAAGAAGGTAGCCAATAGCCAGACTTCAGTGAAGCTGCAAAAGCTTCAAATAACTGTACATGTCTTAAGAGTGCAACCAGGAAAGGTGTTCCAGTATTGACGTACATGCATAGATGTGGTAAGTTCTCATAGAAGCAGGAATAAGACTTACTCTTCAATATAAGAGCACCCAAAGTTTCAATGGACTGATATGGAAACTGAAGCAAGATCCATTCTCAATGCATGAGAGGATTCCAAGACAAGAAAATAAAAGTTATTGCAATTGATAATCGGAAGGACTTTACATCTTCAGAACAGAATAAATACAAGGACAGATCAAAAAAAATTTATAAGAAAAACTAAGGATATTAGGCAGAAACATATAAACTTGTTACAATAACCAAAGCCATATTCAGTTAGCATTTGTTTTTTCAGAACATGGAAAGGAGTAAACACTCAACATCTTTTCTATGAAAACAGCTCAAGCTTATTACAAAATGGATGAAAAGCATTAATAGACCCCATACCTATGTCGTATTCCTGAATCAATGCCCCAAAATCTAATGTGGCTTGGAATTTCTACAAGACCAACTATCTCAGCAGGCTGCACAAATACCAAACAAAATTTTAACAATGTTTCTCACCCTGCAGAACTTCAACAGAGTTGTTTTCTGCAGCACAAATGAAGTATACCTGGCACACCATTGCAAGAAGTTTGTTCGCTTCACCACATGCTGAAGTCATTTGGTCCATCACACCACAAGGAGCTCCAACGATGTGATTCTCCACCTAATAATTAGTATAGCGAATTAAGCGCAGCAGCATGACATGCACAGGGTACACCAAAAATAAAAAAAATACTAAAATGTAATATATGGCTTTGATATGATGGGAATGTTAAAGGCTAAACCTTTTGGCATAGTAAAGCAAGATCTCTTGGACTGATGCTTAATCCTGCAAAGTAGAGATGATGGCTCAAGTTAATTGTTTCTCCAGTTAACTGGAAGATCTAGTGTTGCCCTCCTCCTTAAAACTAAGTTTGACTTCAATACCAAGTTACTCTTTCCGCAAAAATAAACAATATATAAAAGAAAAAAATAATATTTTCAGTTTCTGCTACAATTCAATTTAAACCAGCAATGAAGCTACAATTGGACGTTGACTAGCCCTTGCCACATTTGCAAGGCATATGTACTGCAACCATTAGTTTCTGAGCAGTGAGCATCTATACAACATGTTATAGTAGTTGCTAGGTAAATGTAGTGTAGATCAACTTGAATTAATATGAACATGACAATTTCATCTACATATATGATTTCCAAATTGACAAACGACTGCCTTACAAATCATGCTCAAAACATGATAGTTAAGTCCAAACTTAAGCAGGCTTCTGTATGAATGTCACAACACGGTGATAATCCATAGCTTAAGGTTGACACCAATTTCATGGCTCTATCTCTGCCAACATGGAAGAGTATTGGAAGGAACTGGATTACATGGCTTATACCAAAACTCTATCCCGAGACAGTGCATTTTGTGCGTTTGATCCCTGAATCAACCACACTCATAACTGCAATCGTATACCACTTCGGAAGACGAGGCCATATTGTAGAAGAGTGATAAAAAGTTAAATTTCCCGACATTTTGATTTAACTACTTATACTGCTATATTCAAAGCTGGTTACTTCCACACTCTAATAAAAATAACCCTGCTCGCATTATATGGGATCATCAATTGGATAAAGCTAATTAGACATCATAGTCTTATTGCATATCAATAGAAACCTTATTTCTCAATATAACTAGGTTTGTTTGTTGGTTTAGAATCCAAATAATAAAATTTGTTTCCTTTATATGATATAATCATAAAACCCGGAAATGACAAGTTTTACAATGCATAAAGTGCAAACATTAATCAAAGGAAAACCTCAGAAATGTTGAAGTTTTTCAATTTCAGAAAATTACCGTGAGCAGCAGCTATAGCTGACATGCTAGCAACCTCCACCGAGGCAGAAGAAGAGACGCCCTTGCCTTCTGGAACAGTAGAAGAAACCTGTATGTTCATAATATCTGGACATTAGAAAATAGCCAGTATACAATATAAATTATAAGACTACATATAATAAGCATTCTTAAGTTCAATGGTTCATGGAGACGAGGAGAGAATACGGGAAAGTTAAGTCCTAAAGAAAGTGATTGATACCAGCATGCTGATACTATCCTCGAAGCGGACACCTAATTCTGTCATTAAAACCAGAATTGTCCCCGCAACATATGCTGCCCACCTAAAATAGGCATTTCATAAGTACTTGAAGTAACTGTCATATACAGAAAACCAAATAAAGAAGAGTGACCCACTTTTGGGATGGATCTTGAGCAAAGTATATCTTTGCTTTCTCATACGAAATTGGCTTCCCTCCTTCCATGAAATCTGATAAGTCCATGTCAAATGTCGGACCACGATTGCTCAATTCCGAACCATATGATACCTGATGCAGTCAAAATGTGAAGATGACGATTATGTTAACAAAACCAGATGACTGGATGTAATTGTTTTCTCAGTAAGCACTAAATTACACTAGGATATGAGCTTCTTATAACAAATTTCCACAAATGACTACACTTACAAATAATATACACATTTGAAAAGTATATCTACTGCTCCACATGTTCGTAGCATCATTTTTCATTACCCCAAAAAAATGAAATTTGAACAAAATTTGTCTGAGCTCTCATGAGTAGTGTGTATCTTTATTAGATACTGACTCAATAAGGTTCATTCGAATGCTAATACGTACAATTTGTAGAACTGCTGTTGATGCTTGTCCTTTGGACTGCTGCCGGGCCAAAGCATGTTTCCAGAGCCTATGTTTACTTGGATGGTTCCTTTGTACAGCAACATGGCAGGCTTCTCTTATAGGCAACTTTGGGAGAGAACAAAATGAAAATATATCAACAGAACAGAAGGAAAGAAATGTGAGCAATGATACTATTACAACCAGTTTAGTGATAAAACTAAGTTGTTGCCATATCAATGTCATTCCAATCATATGATCTTCTTGAAAGATGCAGAAGAGAGAAATCATGTTTTCTGTTAAAGACAACCGTATCATATAAAGATGCTAAGATTCATATATGATCACAACATATACAGGACACTTATATGAACATGAAAACTATCATGGCAAGCTAGAAACTCATAAGTGACATGATTATACAAATTAACAAACTTAACATTGGAGAAAATATGATTAATTTCAAAATGGACAGATAAATTCTTAACCTTAGTAACAGAGAGAAGTTGAAAATTATGAAATTGCAATGTGAAAAACATAGAGAAAATCCATGGAGTACATGTAATTCAAGCAGGAATAAGACTAATGACTATACCATTAATAGGAAATTTTGCTTGGCAACTTGTACAGATCATTTTGTAAGGAAAAAGCAATTTTTCTAATTCATGAGAAATTCAGTTGGACCAAAAATGAAATTTCAGAATCTCTGATGGTCTATAATCTTGTAACAGAAATCCCATAATTAAATAAGACAAGTAGTTCTGTCCATTTATGGTCTATGATCCACGTGCAGAAATCCGTTGTGTTAAAAGGAATGATAATTCGTGTGCACATGCGCACACAATTATATATATATATATATAT
>JAYMTE010003167.1:0-10155 GCA_036897545.1 Pelargonium fulgidum
AGTCCAACACCTATAGTGGCTTCATCAACTCCAGTACCCGCACATTCTTTGCTTAAAAAAGAGACCAACACTGATTTAGGGGATGTAACCAGTTAACCTTCTTCGGTTAGCGGCACCTACAGCGGCATCATCAACTCCAGTACCTGCAGTTCCTTTAGCATCTGTAGCGGCTTCATCTGCTCCACTGCCTCAAGTTCCTCGATCCAGTACTGGCAAAGGCTTTATCAACTCCATATCCTTCAGGCCCTGTAATTTCGATTCAATATTTGGAAGTAAAATGTAAGTATCCTCGGGGTAAGGGGTGTTATGAAGTTGCTCCCTCGTAAGAAGTTCGAATATTTAACATAATTAATATACTCACAAAAAGAAAACAAAGAAAAGAATTGGAGTACCACTTCTGCCCTCACTAATTGTACATAATGAGGTAATTTCTTTGATTTTGTTGTACTTAATTCTTTTGGTTATTAAATGAATACGTAACATTGTTTCAAAATACTGTCACATCTTGCAGATTGATCACAAACGGGCATATGATTGTGAAATTATGCTGTCAAAGGTGAAAGTGCCACTGCATGAGTTAATAGTAAGCTTAGTGATCTCTTTGCAGCTAATTATCTTGTGTTCTCGAATACTATTGTCTAAAGCTTATGGCCTAGAAAAATCTATTCATTCATTATAGTTAGGGCCGTGTTTTTACTATAATTATAATGCTTTCATGCCATAATCCCAATATCTGATTCACACGCCTCATTCAACTCCACCTTTAAAACAGAATTCAGATTTAGGAGTTTCACTAGGTCCACCACCAGCTTTAAAGGAAAGTTCAACTGACAATGTTGGGCCTCCTCCTCCTCCTCCTCCTCTTCATTCTAGGCAGGCTGCTAGTCCTAATCCATCTTCAGTGGCCCCACCACCACCACCTCCTGCTCCTTTTGGTAAAGGGGCATCAAATTTTGTTGCTCCCCCGCCCCGCTTGCTCCTCCTCAAAGGGTCGATCGCTTATCACGTACTATAAGTTCAAGAAATAACCAGGCCAAAAAACTAAAGCCATTGCATTGGTTGAAGTTAACAAGAGCTGTGCAGGGAAGCTTATGGGCCGAGGCACAAAAAACTGAAACTACTTAGTATGTTGTTTCCAAGAAACATTTTGATATTTTATTTCATCTATCATGCTTTTACTATCCCTGAAATCTCACAGATCTATTTGGTTTTCACATGTACTCTAGGGTTCCAGAGATTGATATGTCAGAGCTCGAGAGTCTTTTCTCTGCTGCAGCTCCAAATACTGATTCGGGTGGAAAAGGAAGACGAAGTACTCAGGCACCTAAATCTGAAAAAGTTACACTGGTAATTTACTTTCTGGTTCTAAGTAGTGTTTTATAAGTGTGTTTGTTCCTTTTTGTAAAGTGCATCTGTATACTTATTTTCAGATTTTTTTTTAGTCATGGAAATAAACAATGTCTTCCATACTAATTACTACTCTCTCATTTTTGTTCCTTTATATTTTACGTCTCATTTAGATAGGTGGTGCTATCAGTTATATTTTGTTGTGCGGGGATTTCAGACTAATGGTAATGAATACTGTAGTACAACTTGAAAAAGCAGTAGATCTTCTATTGGTTTATAATATATGATACGTCTATTGGTTTATGATAGTATAACAACTTGTTGGCAATTAAATCTTCTATTGGTTTATAATAATATATGATACGTCTGTAAGACTCAACAACTATGAATTTGTGTTTGTTGGTTTTAGTAGAAATTAATTTCCAGTATTTTTTTTCCCCTGAAATTTCACTTGTTTGGCACAACATGCAACATAAGTTGATGGGAAACATTTTCCTCTATAGAAATTATGTTCTGATGAGACAACCCAATGCCTGAAAATGATATGTTTTCCTTAGACATTTGCCACAACAACATTGAAACAAACAGAGCCTTAATGGTGAAGGTAGAGTTTTTCTAAAGTTAAGCATCTTAACATAGGGCTAAATTAATTGTTCAAATATATGATTTGTCAACCTGCTGTTTGGCTGTCTCATTAAAGAATATTAAATTATGAAGTTGCTCCCCGTAAGAAGTTTAAATATTTAACAAAATTAGTACTCACAAAAAGAAAGCAAAGAAAAGAATTGGAGTACCACTTCTGCCCTCACTCAATGTACATAATGAGGCTATTTCTTTGATTTTGTTGTACTTCTTTTGGTTATTAAATGAATACGTAACATTGTTTCTAAATACTGTCACATCTTGCAGGTTGATCACAGGCGGGCATATAATTGTGAAATTATGTTGTCAAAGGTGAAAGTGCCATTGCATGAGTTAATGGTAAGCTTAGTGATCTCTTTGCAGCTAGTTAGCTTGTGGTCGAATACTATTGTCTAAAGCTATAATTTAGCTTATGGCCTAGACAAATCTTTCATTTTTTATAGTTAGGGCTGTGTTTTTCTTATAATTATGATGCTTTCATGCCATAATCCCAATATCTGATTCATGCTTCTTTGTGTGTAGCCTTTTCCTTGCAGTTCATTCAACCTGAACATATTTTTTACCGGTGAATTTGAATCTCAAGTGTTAGTTGGTGAAATCTTGTCAGCCTGCTTTTGCTTACATCTCATTACAACTGTCAACTAATGTTAAACCGTGTTTAACTTTTTTCTTTTTATATATGTTGCCTGTCCTAGTTATCACTTATTAGTGCTCTCTAGAAGGACTTGTCAGTTAGGTCCCTTTCACTTTAGCCACATTCTCTTCAATCCAATGAAACTAATGTTTTCTAAAAGACAAACAAAATGGTTACTACATTCCATTTCCGTTAATTTATCTTAGCATAGAGATTCTTTTCATTTGACTAGTTCTAGTCATTTAATAGTAAAGCATTTAATCAATATTTCACTTGCTTATATTTCCATTGCATGATTGTAGAATTATGTCTGTGCTTAGTGATATATACCATGGAAGCTGTTTTCCACAACTCTTGTCTGTTCATGCTATCTACCACATACACTGATTGTTCTCTGCAATGTACACATAGGTTTTGACCATCTGTGTATTTTTATGGAACCTTTGTCTTTTCGAATATCTACATATATTTTATTTGGTGTTAGTTTTTACTAAATAATTTTCAGATAATTGGTATAAATACCTTGTTGAGGTCCATCTAGTGCTACTGTGCCTTTCAACTATAATGAAAACTGAAGTATTGTATTTTAGAATATTATAATATTGGTGTGTGTTTCATAAATTTTTCTTACTCGAATGTTTTCATCCTTTTAGCTTCACTCTTGTAAATATATTCAGCATTTTGGGTGTTGTTTTATTCAAGTTTTATGTGGTTTCAGTCACACGATGGTGAATGAATATTTTTTACTTATTCATATCTACTATCCTTGTGGAACATTGGCAGAGTTCAGTGCTAACCCTGGAAGATGCTGCGCTAGATATTGATCAGGTCGATAACTTAATAAAGTTTTGTCCAACGAAAGAGGAGATGGAACTACTAAAGGTTTGTGAACCATTATTTATTAGTTATTGTTTTGACTGACTCCTGCATCATTGTAACAAATTCATATGCTCCATTTATGCATTGGAAGAAAAAGATAAAGGACAGAAAGGGAAGGAAGAAATGGATAACACTTCAATGTTGCTTTCTTGCTTCATCATTTCTCAAGTCTAAACATTTCTGCACAATGCTTGTTTCTCTTGCTTTCTCATAGTTTTTGAGACCCAAGCAGAGGGTATCTTTGGATTATAAAACACTATCATGCCAAGATTTTTATGATTTATATTTCCATGTTCAGGGATACACCGGGGATAAGGAGAAGTTAGGAAAATGTGAACAGGTCTGTTGGAATCTACATCAAATTTCTTTCTTCATGTTTCTCTTCAGATAAGTTTAATAATTATCAATTGATGTCTAATGCTGAATGATAGCGAATCAGTTTTTTAACTCTTTGAATATCTGTCTGCTTCATTAGATGACATTTATATTAAACTAGCAACTAGGCAACTAGCATTTATTTATTTTTGACTTGAACATTCAAAGGTTGCTTGAAATGGTGGATATAGTAATCTCTGGGTCTATGTATATTGTCATTTCAAATGTAATAATCAATTCTATTTGCATACTAATAGTTAAATGATAATTGTTACGTTTCCCCATACAAGACTGATTGGGGGTTTGAAAAAGAACAGCAGTTTCCAGTGGAGAGTAAGAAACATGAGAAAGATAAAAGAATAAAAGATTGGATTAAGTGGATAGAAACAGAGAATTATGGCATAACATAAGCTAGGGCAAGAAAAAGAGAGTAGAATCAGAGGGGAAAGAGCATTCATGGTGTAGAAGACTCAAGACTTTCAAAGTTATATCTGGAACAGTAGTGATTGATTGTTGATTTCTATACAAACCTAGTATTTATTGATTAAATTGCCTTAGCCTATAATAATAGCTCCTAAAGACACGACGAACTATTTTATTTCAAGCCACATAGAAGCCCAAAAGCTTAATAGAACCAAGATGTAATCCGAGTACCAAAAGGCATTCTGCAACTTACCTGTGAATAAATATGAATTCTTTTAAGAGTTGTCTTTTTTTTTGATAAAAAATGTCTGAGCTCGGAGTTATATTACTTACTAAGTTATGTGTTCTAGTTGCTAGTTCCAGTAACCAGTTTTCACTTCAAAAGAATTTTGTACTTAAATTTGATGCTATGGGGAAAAGAAATCATTATGTGCTTTTGTACTGTGTGAGCCAAATTTCGCAGATCACCTCGGCTATTTCATGTTTTGGTCATATTGTTTATAGTTGTTTAATTTGGACAAAATTATATTTGTTGGGGAGCTTGATCTTTGGTATCAGTTTATTAATAGGGTTTGTAAATCTATGACAGTTCTTCTTAGAGTTGATGAAAGTTCCACGAGTAGAATCAAAGCTCAGAGTTTTTGCTTTTAAAATAGAGTTTAAGACACAGGTAAGAAGATCATGTATCTACTTCTTCGGGATTTTACCCTTTTCTAATAATGACTAATGTGGCCTTGCTGGTCTATTGAGTAGGTTTCTGACCTTAGAAGTTGCCTCAATGTAGTTAACTCTGCAGCAGATGAGGCAAGTTTCTTTGTCTTTGGTTTCTTTAACTGATTTATTTATTTATTTATTTGCATCTCATATCTCTTCCATCCAATACTTTCTCAGATCCGGAATTCTTCCAAGTTAAAGAGTATCATGCAGACGATTCTCACATTAGGAAATGCTTTGAACCAAGGCACTGCTCGAGGTGAGTTGAAGTTCTAATGGTTTGATACCTTGGCTCATGTTCATTCTTATGATCTTAACATTTATCCTAGTTTGGCAGCAGAGTTCCTAATTTATGATTGTTAAGTCATTAGAAAATTAAATATACCACATAATTAGAGGAATGTTAGGATACTATGTGAGTTTCTGGTGAAATGCTTGCTCTTTGAAGGCTTTCAGCAAATAGATGCAAATAGTTTATAGTATACTGATGTGGGCAACTGAAGCTTTATAACAATCTGGAAGGAATTGTGCTTACTCATACCAACATTGAGTTTGGAACAATTTGAAATAATTTTCTTGTAAGAGTGGAATAGAGTAAATGCAAGCTCACAAAGCCTGTTTTTCTTTCATGTTTCCTTTGCAATAGATTATAGACGGTAATATTTTTTAAGGAGTCGATGTGTATATTTTTATGAAAAGAGTCCAGATAGCATTGTCCTTCGTAAGAGTATGTACATTATATTAATTATATATAAGATTTGCATTACTACAATAAATCAGGATTGCATGATTTTCCCATGCATTCTATAGGGTTCACATTATGTTAGAAAATTCTGCTTAGGTCTAGGATTAGTTGGTGTTTGATTATAAGTTCCTCTATATAGGATTGAACTATTACAATAAGCCTAAATACAGAGATTTACAAATGTTTTGTAAGGCCATAACCTTCTTAGTCATTTAAGAAGGTACACCATTTTTTAGGGCTGGTAACTGGTAAGCGTCTCGGTAAATTTGGACCTTACCTAACTTCTCAAAATCTTTCGGTAGAATATTTGATGTTAGCCGACATGTTTATCGACTATTTTGAAGTATTCACAATCATGGCAAATATCTTTAGCAACCTACAGATTATGAGAATTGTGACTGATTCGACATGACAAATATAGCAATTGGTGTGTTATTTCTAGCTAGCAGGCTTTTTCCTTTTGCCTTTTGCTTTTTATATTGGTATACAATATTTGATTCAGCAATGTGTGGATAGAATTTAATGTCACCCTCTGCGGAGATTTACAGAGAGGTGTTGGCCATGATGATAGAAGACATTTCTTGTGACAAAAAAAAAAAAAAAAAAAAAAAAAAAAAATTATACTCTGTTCTAACTGATACATAAATATTGCGTGCCATGAGTCTTAACTTGAGGTCATATGACATGTTGGTGCACCAATTAATTATACTGTATTATGTTGGTGTTCTATTTGCTTCTTAATTATAAATCTTCAAGTCGGTGCTGTGTATGTGCGTTTTGATACTTTATTTGGATCCTATCTTCTTTGTGTTACGTGTCAGTTGTTACAAAAACTTTCTGCATGTGTATGATTATGGGTTTTGTTGTATCACATTTTCAATAGAGTGGTTACTGGTTACTGTTATTTTCTTCTTTTGTTTTTCAAAGACAGTTACATTTTTCTTTTTTGAGCTTCATCTTTTTATTGTTGTTTTAGGCTCTGCTGTTGGATTTAGGTTGGATAGCCTTCTTAAACTCACCGATACACGTGCAAGGAACAACAAGATGACTCTAATGCATTATCTATGCAAGGTAAGTTGGCACTTGTATTTGGGGTTCTCTTGTACTCAAAGTTGCATGATTTAGTGATGTGTGTCCTTAACATGTAAATATCTCATTACGTAGGTGTGATTGATAACGAGCACTATAGTTACTGTTTCATGTTTGCGTTATTGTACAATGCAAATATTGAGAAAGTTGAGCAAGAATTGCCTTTGTTGGTAAGGTGAAGGTTAAAAATCTATTGACTGTCTACCTTCCCGGAGAATTTTCTTTTTGAATTACACATACTGCCACTTATGAATGAATACTATTAACAATTAAATGTTCTGTACTTGATGCTTATCTGTCTATTAAAGGAAAATATCATCAGATAGCCATAGGGTATAGGATGATGGATAGTATAACATGTCAATGCTGTGTTGAAGTATACCACATTAAGAGTGCATTGACAAGATGTCAATGCAGTTTGTCAAGATGCTGCTTGAGTTCTTTGGCTGATTTTGCAATTGTTATTTATTCTTCTTTTGCTTTGCTAGTGGGCTCACAATATTTGTATGTCTGAATGATATCATACCTTATCAAATAAGGATGTCCGAGGAGGCTTCGGGTATATGATTTCTATTTGACATTTTGTTGTAGGCCTCATTTCTCTGATTTGCTGCTGTGAATCTTGCATATTAAATTCATATTTTTAACTTTCATAAAATGTAGGTGCTTGCTGATAAACTACCTGAACTTCTAGATTTCTCAAAAGACCTTGGCAATTTGGAACGTGCGGCAAAGGTAGCCTTGCTAGTACTTGTTGAGAGTTCTTAACTTAATTCTAGTTGATTAAATATGTGGCTTACCTCCAGATACAATTGAAATTTTTGGCCGAGGAAATGCAAGCTATAAGCAAAGGTTTAGAAAAAGTTGTACAAGAACTGTCCATGTCTGAAAATGATGGTCCTATATCAGAAGATTTCCGTAAGGTATATACTACACTCTTGCTTTAGACAATATATTTGTGCTCTCTTATGGTGGAATGTTCATCAAGTACTTTAGCATAAGATGCATTGCTTGTGTATGAGGTTAGGTGAACAACTAAACATTACACAAACATAAGTTAGTTTTTCTATGAATCCCTGCTCGTACTTTTGAAGTATGACTCATAAATTGCATCAGAACATGTAACTGCTAGTATATGTCCGGATCAAATGAACCTAATTATATACTTCCTTGAACTACCAAACTTCATTGTGTAGCTCTTGAACTTTCAGAAAGTCGTCAAGTCATTCATGTGGTTACACAATCATGTCTTTTATTATAATACCAGCTAGTATCAAAATCAGAATCTGTAGTTGGATTGTCTTCAATGGGTCAGTTGATTGACTTCTGCTTGGTGATGTTATATCCAAGACATACAGATAATTTCCAAAACAATATTTTTTAACTCTTCGCCCTAAACCTTCATACGAAAAACCTGTCATGTTGACTTTTCATGAAAATTAAGGCTACTTTTGTTGCTGATTGACTCTCCATTTGGACCATTGGTGCAACTATAAATTGCTAGAATCATGTGTTAGTTAAAGAGATGATACCTCAACATTCCCCCTCATGTGCATGTTGAACAACACAAGTGCTGTCCATGGACCAAGAGTTAATTGGGAGGCAACTTAAATGAGACACAGGCTCAAGAGAACCAGTTCTGGTACCACGATAAATTCTACTCAATCCCAAAATCCTCAGTTAACTGGTGTTGGGACCAACTCATATATATAGTGGCCATTAACTTTACATTCTTTCAACGTGTGATGCTTCAACAAATGTTATTGGAAACTAAAATGGATAATTACAGTGGGAGACACGTAAGATGTGACAGTGGGAAGGAATTGGTTGCCGTGCCTTTACCTATCTTGAACTTATGGTTTATTGCTTCTATTTTTAGAATTTATTGCTTTTTTTTTTTTCTGTTCAGACTCTGAAGGACTTTCTTTGTTATGCTGAAGCTGAAGTGAGGTCTCTGGCTTCATTGTATTCTGGGGTGGTAGGTTTAATACTTAAGAATTATATTTAAGCTTCTTTTATTTTCACAAATGAAACTATGCTTGATTTGGTACAGGGTAGAAATGTTGATGCATTGATTCTTTATTTTGGAGAGGATCCGGCTCGCTGCTCATTTGAACAAGGTATTTGTATACCAGTTATTGAGAGTTGGTACCTGAATGTGAACTATCCGAGTGACCATTGCGCCACTCCCTAGGGGGCTTTGTTAGTGTTATTGGCTGCTTTATTTATTGCGCTTCTCTGAATTACTGCAACAGTTGTTTCAACTCTGTTGAACTTCGTGAGGACGTTTAACCGAGCACATGAAGAGAACTGCAAGCAGCAAGAAGCTGAAAAGAAGAAAACACTCAAAGAAGAAAGTGAAAAGTCGAAGTCTCCTAATAAGGAGGAGTCTCAACACCTATTACAGACTCAAATCCAAACTAGCAATGTTCAATGACTAGGGCTTTTAACATAAACTCTCCACCGCTGAAGAATACGTGGCCAATAGAGTATACGTGAAAAATGTAGTTAAAGAGTGTAAAGTGACCAAGTTTGTTGCTGTCAACAAGGTTGAATCTGTCTCTTAGGTATGTTTCTCCTTCTTTGTCGTTGTATCCTGTTTAATTGCTTGCCTTACTTTTCTTCAGGTTGACACTACTTCTCTTAATTTGCATACCTCCGAAATATTGATTGTAATGATCAATTAATATTTGTTGGAGCACAGAGATGAGGGAGTTGCATGATTCCGTTCTTTGGTACAAACCACTTGTATAGTAATCACTCAAAAATCTTCACTGTAACTTTGTAAGTAACACTAAAAGTAAGAAGTATTTGGTTAGCAAAGCCTCCAATTTTTGGTCTTTCCAAGTTGTAGTATTTATAACGTCAGTTTTAGTTTCCTCAAATTAGATTATTCTCTTGTATATTTACGTTCGTAATTCGAATTTTTGTTCTATATTAGTGTTTTGTACTATATTAGTGTCTGTGCAGTGATAGCTTGAAGCTTTTCTGTAGCTAGCTTGCAGCAAAAATTTCTCAACTATAAGCTCTTTATTATGACTTTTGTTAACAGATCGTAACTTGTCATTGCTTGTTTACAAAATCTGTTTAGCCATTTGGACATAATATGGAGTATTACATATGGAATTGTACGGAAATTACTATAGTTTTGCCCATTTTCTTTGTTTTGGATGTATATGAAATGTGTTTCATTTATATTTTGCAACTGATGCTCAAGTAGACTTAGTATTTATTGCAAAGAATTTGAGGAATCTCAGCCAATATTAATTGGTTGAGATTTTCAGCCTAACCACAGAAATCGGATCCA
>JAYMTE010003168.1:0-10155 GCA_036897545.1 Pelargonium fulgidum
CGATACGACGACGTATCAACCGGCAAACTTTGATTTGGTAAAAAATAGCCAATCATGAACATTTTGTCTTTTTTTTTTTTTTTTGGAAAACATATTGTTGGAATAATGTAAACAAAAGAAAATAAATTATATCGCAGATACAAAAATTAGGGTTTCTTCTTCTTATGCCATTTTGAGAGTCGGTTAGGATTTTCGTATGATTGCACTTAATTTTCAAGGAGCGACGGTCTCTTGGATTGACAGATAACTAATTGCGATCTTTTCCGTTAAGATGATGAGCTCTTTCTTGATAGCAATTTAAGATTTTTTGGGTTTATTGAACGACGACATAGATTTGCAATGAGTTTTTTTCTTCTTCTGATTGGTGTGAGCGTGAGACAATTGGAGGTCTGTGGCAGTTGCATGGAAGGGCAAGGTGGTTTGGAAGACGATGAATCAGTTAGAGCCCTCGAATCAGCCATCGAGTTTGATGGTGGTGGTGATCGACTAGTAGCGACTTTAATTCACTTAGTCGTCTTAAGCTTTATGTACAATCGTTCTCAATTTTCTCACTCTTCAGGTGAATGAGAAGGATTCCAATGTCTTCAACTTGCTTATTCAGGATGATGGATATGATTTCAGTGCTTTTGATTTGATTTTTCAAGATGTTTTAACCATTATGACTCAATTTGATGGTGTCGAATTTTTTGCTTGTAGTTTTGTTTGCAAACTGAGTGACTCACGAATAATCAACATTTTTATTAGATTTATTTGAATAGATTGATATTCAAACCTCCAGTTTGATATTGATTCCTTATCGTCCAGTCTGAATTAATAAATTAATAGCTTTTGCGTTAAAAAAAATCAAAAGAAAATAAATTGAGGCACATTGTTGGTAGTTACAAACATTATGGACAAAATACTAATCTAATATATGCAGCACGTGCAAATGAATGATTGGAATTCCACCCCAACCAAAGAGTTGGCTTATAAAAAGATATACAACCAACAACCTTTCTAAAACTGCAAAGGCCGTAATGAAATAAGTAGAGCTAAAACACCACACCATTTTTAGAAAGGTCAAAACTGAGAAGCTTCCATGTAAGTGTGTTACACTATCTAGTATCTACCATGTGCATAATTGATCCAAATGATAAGATTAGGAATTTGGGTAGTGAGTAGTTATCGAAGCGCATTAATCGTGAAGAATATTTAAATTTGATGACTCAGGATTCAGGAATAATGTCTTTATTCCCGGCACTTTATTCGTTTGAAGTAAAATACAAGTGAAGTGATCGCTAACTGTAAGCACCGGACCGAACCGGACCGAGAAATAAAAAATCCAATTTGCGACTAGCGTGCGGCGTGCCCTCGATCTTCTGCTGTCTTTGTCTTCTCGTTCTGTTCTGGTTTCCACTATTTTCGGACTCCTTTTGCTTCAATCCTTTCCTTCCATTTCAAATATCGTAAGGCTCTAATCTCCTCCCTTTCCATTCACTTTCTCTGCAACTCCTCAGTCCTCACCACCACAGGCACTTTCAAGGGGAGCTTATTGCACCGACGAGCTCACCATGGCTCCAATCTACACTTTCGCTTCCTCTCAAGACCTTAGATTCTCCAAGCACATCCACGACAACGTCCATGGAAACATTTATCTCGACCCGGTAACTCCTCTCTTCCTCTTCACTTTTAGTGTGAAACAAGCAAACGCCATTGTTTATTGCATTTCTAAAATACTAGTTACATCTTCTCTTCTTGTGAATTAGGGAGGGAGAGGTTGGAAATGGATGTATAAGAGAAGAAAAGAGGATCTGTAATTGCCTGATTTGCTTGGATATACAATTGTTTTTCATTCATTCTCTATATTCCCAGTTAACTGAATTGAATAGTTTGATTTCAATAGATCGACATTTAACATATTCTAGAATGGTGGAACAGTTTGTTGGCTGTGTTTTTTTATAGCAATTGAAGAGTAGTGCATACTGGCATAGTGAGTTAGAGAAAAAGTTCAATTAGATTAGGAGAAATCCATTACAGTATAACAACGATTAACTGTTACCGATTAGATTGGAATGTGAATACACTTTATTTGATAATTGCTGTTTCTTATTTCATTTATTGACTCAAGCTCCAAGTTATACTTGCTGACATTCAAATGGTTGCAATATTTGTATCAGAATTTGATTAATGAGTTTTATGGTTGTATTAATTACTCTTTTTTCTATTGTTACCTGACAGCTTTCTTTGAAGTTTATTGATACTGAACAGTTTCAAAGGTAAAAGTTTGTCAATACTGGCACTTAGTTATTGTGTGCTTATGTAAGTTTCCACTTTGTGATTTATGCTTTAATATCATTAATGTGTGTTTTTGCAGACTACGAGATCTGAAACAACTCGGTGAGTTTGCAATTTTTTTAAATATTTTTTTAGGGATATATAAGTATGAAAATAAGCTAATCCATGTTACTCCTTATAGAGGCTAACTATTTGATTATCGGCATCAATGGGACTCAAACTGAGCCCCTATGTGTTATATTATAATTTTTTAGTTTGCCACGTAACGTCAACAAGGACCCTCCTCAAAATCAATTTCTCCATTGATGAGACTAAAAATTGAGTCCCAAAATATCATCTCACCAATCATTATTTTTGGAGGAAATTTGTCTCTGTTAGTCAAATGCTTATGCTACTATGTTATTGGCTAATAAATTTATAAGATAAAAATAATAATTGAGGTCCATGACCTCTTTTGCGGGCTTATCCCTCTTAGAGGATTCTCTACCTCAAAGGTCCAAATGTTTTTTGAGGTCTCAATGCATATTGGGGACCATTGATGTTGATTCTCTTATCTACATTTGTGAAATTCTATTAGATTTTCTCGAATGTTTGAATAACTGATCCATTGGTGACTTAATCTTAATGACATAATAAGTTCCACTATTGTCTTGTATCACTTTCTTAGCTCTTTCCAATTGCCATTCACATATTGTATAGTTAAGAGTCAAACAATTCCTTATTAATTTGTAAAGCAGTTCTGTAAATGAGAGGGCTTTACCTTTTTTTCATTCAATTATGCAATCTATATACTACTGTTTAGTTGTTAATACTAAATAAGTAACCAAGGGAAATGCTTAAGTTGTATCTGTTAAGAAACTGAGAAATACATATTTCAAATCACAATGTGGGCTACTTCTGGAAAATAAATTATACATCATTATTGCTCTTCAGCTGTGAAAATGACATAATTAGCCACATGGTTTACTTGAATGGAACTTTCTATCTTGGCTTAATGTAAAGCAACTAAGCATTTACATACATTGATAAATAATTATTTATACGTGGTCATATGTGTGATGCACCACTAATCCTGCTCCCTTGAATACTCAATTGTATTGCACTATGGTTCTATCCACTAGTTCATCTGGATTGATGCAGTAACAATGTATTTGACATAGATGATAGTCACCTTGTGGTTGGTGTGTTATAAGGAGTAAATGAAGTGCTCTGTTATCCGACTTTTATATATCAGCTTACATTACTGGAGTACATTCAAGACCAAATTTTCTGTGTTTCAGGTTTGACAAACATGGTTTATCCTGGAGCTGTGCATTCCAGGTTTGAACATTCTCTTGGGGTATATTGGCTCGCCGGGGAAGCTGTTCAAAAGTTTAAGAATTATCAAGTATGAATTTCAACACTCAAATATCCTTGTATAGTTTCAGGGTTACAAAATATTGAGGATATCCTGTAATTAAGTTTTCCAATTTCAATCCTTGCAGGGGTTGGAGCTTGGTATTGACAGATTTGATATTCAGACTGTGAAACTTGCAGGTACCTTATTGTGCTTCATATGATCTTACTATATTCTAGCTCTACTAATTTTGATTTATCTTCATTTGAAGGACTTCTGCATGATGTGGGTCATGGGCCATTTAGTCACTTGTTTGAACGTGAATTTCTTCCCCAGGTTATCAGTGGTTCTAAATGGTACATTGATTTTATATCTCTAATAGAATGCAATTCAATGTGTTACACAGATTTAAATCAACCCCTTCCCACCCATCCTATTTCCTTTTTCAGAAGTATCCCTTTACATTTAGAGGGATGTATATAAATATCATAAAGTTTATAATTTTTTCCGTCCCAAAATGAGGTCTTGTTTCTCTGAAAAATTTGTCTCAAGGAAGATCGTTATGCATAAATTACCAATAACATGCCTACAATAAATTAGTTAAAACCCCTTGAGTTTGTTACATCAATGCACATGGGGCCTTTGGGTATATGGAGGGAAAACTCACTTATCCTTAGTTTTTTTCCCCGAAAACATATACAAGCCATTCATTTGAGACGGAGGGAATTATATAAATTCGGGATTTGAGGCAATGGAATCCCAAATTTGTACTGGTCAAGTTGTAATGTATATCTTGTTCCTTTTTTTACAACATAGCTTTAGTATTTATGTTTATAATGAATGTCCTTGTTATTTTGTGTATATTTTTCCAATGGATATATCTCTGATATCCTTTTTTACTAGAAGTACATCCATGTTGAAATACACTTCCTGTTCAATTTATGCTGAGCTAACCTCTGTATCATAGCAGTCAGTTGCTTTGAAAGTTTTTTTTCTCTTTCTATTCATGTTGCATCAATTTTTTTTTTTCTTTCTAGGTCTCATGAAGAAATGTCAGTGAGGATAGTTGACCATATTGTGGACGAGCATCATATCGAAATAGACTCTGAAATGGTTAAAAGGGTTAAGGTAAGCTGATATTATTATGGCTCGGCTCATTGGTGGTTTTTTCAAGTTTAGTGCATGCAGTTCTTATTTTAGTTTTAGTCACATTACTGAACTTCTTAAGTTCGAAAAGGTGTTTGGGTTATTGAATATTTCCATTAAGCAAATAGTATGTGATTATATGGTACTTGAATTTTCTATTTCTTTCAAAGTAGAGGTGTTCAGGTAAAGTGACTCTTGTGACCGTATGATTTGCTGTGTGCTGAATCTAGCTGTGTGTGGATTCTTTGTATCTCAGCATTTTTCTCCTGTATCTTTTATTTAACTTCTATTCTGCAAGCATTTCAGTAATATTGAACTCACTCTTGTCTGATCTTTACTAGGTACTGGTAACATAGAAATGAATTTGGTTGTTTTTTGGTAGGAAAGCTAATTTATGATTTTTGTGATTATTATTGAAACTTATTTTTTTGACAGGAGATGATACTTGCTAGCTCGGAGTTTGCTCCTCCAAATGTAAAATTTTGTGACTTGTAACTCTTAAAAAGTTCTGATTTTAAACTTTGTATGCTTAGTTTCATTCTCCGCCTTACGATGGTAGTGCTGTTTTCATTCTTGCCTTTGAGTAGGGTGCAAGGGAGAAGCATTTCTTATATGATATTGTTGCAAATGGTCGAAATGGAATTGATGTGGATAAGTAAGGCACATTATTCTCTTGCAATATAATTTATTTTCCACATTTGTGCTCGTCTTTTGTTGCAATATTCTTATGCTATAGAAAATGTGATAACTTGCAGGTTTGATTATATTGCCCGTGACTGTCGAGCTTGTGGTCTAGGTTGCAACTTTCAGTTTCAGAGGTTTGTTTTGATATTGATAAATGACATTTATTTTGATATTGTCTCCTAGAGAGGGATACAGACCACAGTTTTCCTAACTCTTTTTCCTTGATTTATTCTTTGCTTGCAGGTTAATGGAAACAATGAAGGTTTTGGGTGATGAGATTTGTTATCGTGCAAAGGATTGTTAGTATTTCATGTCTCGCTCGCTTAAAAAATTGCTTAAGGTTTTCATGATCTTCTGCTTATTGTTGGGTTATTCTGCTAGATCTAACCATCCACAAGCTGTTTGCAACTCGAGCTGATTTGTACAGAACAGTCTATACACATCCAAAAGTTAAGGTAAAAAAAAAAAAAAAGCATTAGACAAGATCTATTTCTTCATGCTAACTTATTTTCTTCTTTTCTTCTTTTCATTTTTATAGTTAGTAAACTACCTAATTAGGATTTGAAGTCACAAAGTATTAATCTTACAATGTTTCTCATTGCAGGCAATAGAGCTTATGATGGTAGATGCGTTGGTAAAAGCAAATGATTATCTTGGAATTGCGTCTCACATTCACGACCCTTCTGAATATTGGAAGGTTTCTAAGCTGTTTAACATACTCCTGTGAAGTTGTGTCTGGATTATTTTTGTATGGGAATGGAATGACAATATCATTCCTTTGTTTATTTGCATGCAATATTGTCTCATGTTAGAAGGTATTTAACCATTCGGGGATGGGCATTCTATTCCCTTTTAAATTGGAGGGAATGAAATTGAGATGGGACATTGGTTATGAGAATAAGAATGGATGTTCCAAACTCAAACACAAATAGGTGATCCCATACAAAAATAATCCAATACATTATGTTATGTGCATACAGAAACTAAATTGCTTTCGTTCCTGCAAATGCAGTTGGATGACACAATCATAAAAGCTATTGAGACTGCACCCAACCAGGAATTGAAGGAAGCTAAGGATCTGATTCTGCGTATTCGTCGGAGAAATTTGTACCAGGTGGTTTATCAATACTCAACTATTATCTCATTTGAGCCAAGCATGGCAATCCATGAATCTATTCTAGTTTGCCTGTGCTCATTCTATTAACAAACACTTCTGTTTTCTCCATGACAGTTCTGTAATGAATATGCTGTTCCGAAGGACAAACTGGAAAATTTCAAAGATGTCACTGCACAGGATATTGTTTGCTCCCAGGTTCGTTGGCTGACTTTTTTTATTAGTACTTGTGCAATGTCATAGTGTTTAGTGAGGGCAGTTAAATGGCGTATCTATTATTTAGTATCTTTCTTCTTATTCTCTGTTTTTTTTAAAACAGAAAAATGGTGGGGTGACACTTAAAGAAGAGGATGTTGCTGTCAGTAACGTGAAGATTGATTTGACACGTGGAAAGCATAATCCTCTTGAAAGGTACTTTAAGTGTTAAGCCTGTTGTGGTAAATTAAACATATAATTCCATTTGTCTTTGTTACTGTGAAATCTCCTTATATTTTTTTTAATGAACGGACTTCTTTTGATGCATGTATTCTTCTCCAGCATCAACTTCTTCAAGGTACACAAACTTACTTTTGAACTTAATAAATTTTGCTCAATATCGTTTCTTAATATTACCCTAGACTTGTGACTATTTTACACAGTAATTGTAATAAATGGTGTGTTAACCGTATGATAAAATTATTATTTTATTTGTTTTATTTGTTGGTCCAATGGTTGTGCCTGGGTCAATCACATTCTATGTAGATAGGAGTTTCTTGATTTTAATGCTTAAGTTGTAAGATTATCTTTAGCAAGTTAGTACTTGAGTTTAGAGGGAAATAGGGCAAAAACATTGCTTTTGCAGATCATGCTTCTTTCATGCATGGTATGTTGAGAGACAACATAATATTGTATAATTGGGAATGTTGGGAGTAGGTATTTTGTGGAAGGAAAATCTCTAATGTTGAAGGAGTAACATTATTTAATTTAGAACTTATAGCAGTAAAAAACAAGTAGTATAAATTTTAGTTGATACTTCTAGAACTAAGTTGTGGCCTTGTAATTTTTAACTAGTTTATTTATGTTCAGGATTATGAGAGTGTGGAGAAATTCTCCATATCAGATGATCGTATAAGTCACTTGCTACCTACATCTTATCAAGATATGATTGTGCGAGTGTACTCCAAAAAGCCTGAACTGGTTTGTATATTTGACCTTTTTTATTGCCGTTTGATACATCTATCTCTCTTACCGTTCATCCTTTTGGTAACTTATTACAGGTGGAAGCAATCTCTGAGGCATTTGAAAACTTCCAGTTGAAAACATATGGCATCAAAGCACAAGTGCATCCTACACCAGAGAAGAAGAAACGACAGAGATGAAGCATCCACCAGGAGATTGCACCTCCTCCTATTATATATCTTAAAAGTAGTTGGGTAAATATAGAATATGAATGAAACTTTCCAATCCGTAGGTGAATACGTTAAACTTCATTCATACAAGCACAGCAATGTCATTAAGTAGATAATGTGTGATAATATGTTTTGCTTCCCCAAGGTAGTAGCATCAGCAAAGATTTTCTAAAGTAATATTGTATAGTCTGTCTTTGCTCAATATCAATTTTGTACAAACTGATATTTGAGTTGAATTGGTTACTAAGCTGTTTTTCGATCTGTAGTGTTTGTGTTCAGTGTTTGTCGCCATCTCTACTAAGTAATGGGAGGCAAGGTTGAGGCCTTGAGGGGGGCTCAAAATCACGGGAATGTTTTAGTAGTGGCTAAACAAAGTGGTAAGTCTGGACTCGTGACTCTCATCTAACTCCAACCCAACCCAAGTCCTATAGCCTGTTGGACCTCTTTTTCTACATGAAAGTCAAAAAGAGGAGGCTTCACATGCATGGATTGGTTTGGTTATCAAGTGTCAATTTATCATGTACTGTATTTCTTTTATAGGAGTTTGATTTTGTTATTGTAGTAGAGGTTATGTGTCTACAAGACATTGTGTAAAATCAGAACCTTTCAATTAAATAAATAAAAATAAAAATAAAAGATTTTCCGTCTAGGATTGAATTAATATGAAACACCAGTCATTGACCAGATAACCTTTTCAAGTCAAACAAGTACAGAGTGCGTCCTAAACATAACATGAAATGATAAAAGCAGTTTTTATTTTTAATATGAATATTTTATTTTCAAAGTTGATATTTAGGACTTGGATTCCAACATACTTAAAAGATTGGAGAGCATTCAATTGTTCCCATCCCTAGCCAGCATCTTAATTTTTTTTAATTCTATTGAAAAATATAAACAAAACATGTAGGCATGAGAACCATCAAATATAATAGAATTAGTGTCTCTACGAGAGTCAAAAACTGAAAAAATATTGGTAGTGGAGCAATAGCATCATCTTCGTTTTCCTTCATTTATTGCACCGGAGAGAAGGCACCAACTGGTGATGGTCTGGTCTTTTTGGTGGTCATAATATAATTATATGTTACAAAGTGACTCTCTAGCTCTCACAATAGACAACGCAACATGCCTCATATTTGTAGAAAAACTTTCCTACTCTTGTACATTTTGGTTAAATTTTTTTTCTTAAACTCACGTGAGTTTGGCAATGGTGTGCTATCTTGCACTACTAAAATCCGGAAAGCCCACAAGAAATTTGACTTAAACAAATTTTCTAAAATGTGAACAATAGGATTAATAAAACATTCTAGTGTAGCCAAGTTGATGGTGTCAAAATTGCTTATGAGAATAATAAACTTACATAATAATATAATATATACATGATATAAAAATTAAATAAAAAGATAGGTTTATAATATATATTAAAGCGCCACATCATCAAACTTTTAACTTTGTCACAAACTTTTTTATAATTACAATTTACAAATAAACACATGTCCAAATTTTAAATGGTTAAAAGATAAGTTACTACCACAAATTAAATGATTATCATGTAAACCCTAATTGATAACTATAAATAGAGGTTGTATTATTGATGTGTTGTAAGTTGTACGAAAATCGAAGGATGCTGATTAGGGATGAGGTCAAAAGTACGAAAAGAATACATTCACATATGTATGTGGTCAACAATATGATTTCTCATTTGAATTGATGAATTAAAGTGAATTATTTTGTATTTTTTAATTTTTCATATACTTTATTTTTTTTGTACGAGTTATCAGTTTGATTATATTTTGTAGAAGAATATTATATTTTATGTATACTATGTGCATAAACTGATCTTATTGTACTTGAACGATGGTAACAATTTGTACATAACAAACATAAAAATCATACCCCGTGCAATGCACCGGATACAAACTAGTACATGAGAAAGTAAGAAATAAACTCTAATATTAATTGAAAACTATGATTAATAATGATATATCTTTTTGGTATTTATGAGATAAGACATAATTTTTTTTTATAACATGTAAATTTTAAGATATCCCATGGATATATTTTCAATCATTATTTGTTTATCACTTTGAGTTATAATATTTTAACAGAGAGAACCAATTTTATTTTTATTTATCAATTTAGCTGTGATAGATTTTTTTGTACGCATCTAATCTAATAACTTATATATATATAATTCTCAAGCGCCCACCCAATTG
>JAYMTE010003169.1:0-10154 GCA_036897545.1 Pelargonium fulgidum
CATATATAATAGCATTGCGTAAACCTAAGGCAAATAATTATTGGCTGAGGACTGTTATAGTTACGGCTACTATTTACTAGAGCTTCAGTTGTTGGCTCCCTGTCATACCAACATTTATAAATGATGTCATAATCACATTCATAGTTTAATTTAAACCAAACAAATATTGGCTTAGGACCGTTATAGTTACGGCTGCCATTCACTAAAGCTTTGGTTGTTGGCTTCCTGTTATCAGGTCACACCAACATTTTAAATGTAGTGTTATAATTATATTGGTGGTTTTAACCTAAGTCAAATAATTACTGACCTAGGATCGGGTACCAGAGCTTCGGTTGTTAGCTCCCTGCCATCACTTATTCAGTTATACGACTTTTAGACACGAGGCAGATGTCAGCCTCCCTACATAGTGTTACGGAAGCCCATGTTTTTGGGTAAAAAGTGCCCGGCCTTGATTACTGCGCCTGCGACCTCCTTTGTGATCCTCAATCCCATAAAAAATACTGGAAATTCTACGAAAGAAGCAAAGAGAGCGGAGAAATAGCGCCATGATTTCTTTGAGTTTATGTCCATTTCAGAAGGTGCGAGGTCATGCAGTTCACTGATTTCTTTGAGTTTTCTGGAATTTCCGGTTCTAATTCCAATACCATAAACAAAAGCAATAAAACAAAACTTACCATTTGAAGTTTGAACCGCATTTAATCTCCATTTTTGGTTTTTGGGCTCAAAGTAGATTGCGAGTATTCTGTAGAAAGACAGATCCAATTCCAGACAGACCTAATGGTATCCCTCTGTAAGTGTGTTCAAAATATTACTGGTTCTAATTCTAGATTGTTTTGATTTTGTTTTATCTTTTGTTGAATTGCATAAAATATTACTGGACTGTGTACTGTTTTACAATCTTGGTTCATGAATGTTCCTGCAAATTAGGTCTTGCCCTTTTGTGTACACCGCCCAATTTCTGATTTTGAACTGTCAAGTATTGGTCTTTGGGTCTTTGCTTGAGTGGTTTGGTTTGTGCATTACAATTAATGAAGCAAGAATCAGGTTGAGATATGCTTTACTTCACATTAGGATTAATTAAAATTTAGCGGGTTGTAATTGGCATATGCTTTGCTGTTTTTCGCATCTCAATCTATGCGCTGATTACACTTAATTCTTTGTTGGGTATGTGGGCTACATCTCTGGATCTGGTTGTGTGTTTCGTAGAATTTTACAACTCAACCCAGCTAAGCAGTCAAGGAGATGGATACCCTTTTGACTAATGTTGTTCATTTAGAAGAATTTTCTCGGGACATGGTAGGATTTAATACTCTATTAGGGAATACATTCTGCTTTGACAGCTTTGCGGTCCTTGAATATAGTTATGGTGTGTAGGCTGTCATGTAAATAAAAGTTTTAGCTCTGAAAGTAATGAGGCTTTGAGATGATAAAAATATACTTGGGAGTAGCATGAGCCACTCCATTATTGTTGTTTATCTTAATGCAAGTTGGCTCTTGAGTCCAAGTAAGATGTGGTTAGAGGTCTGTGTTTCACAGAGCTGCTGGACCTTATCATGAGGGTGGATCCGATATGCAATCATTGTCTAATGTCTATTACAGGATATAAACTAAAGTTGATACCGAATCTCCTTACTCTTTACTCGTTTTGTTATAAGTCTTTTTATGCCTTGGTAAAGCTTTGTAGGAAGAAATTGGTAAAAGCAGAAGTTTAAAATTTTCTTCCAACCCCTAGATCTTTTTCGGGATGAATCCTAAAGTATCTACTATAGGAGCCTCCACAGGGTTTCGCCTCAACTATATTATCTACTTTGAGTTTCACGTATCTCCAAAGATGTCAAACAATGAAAAATGACTCCTTCGGTTCCTTGCTTGATGTCATGGCAAAGAACAAAGCTTTCACTCAACTGTAGATTATGACCTTCAACAATTTGTGGATCAAATGTTTCTCAGACTCTCACTTCACTCTTTAGAGTTATTGCTAAAGTCGTTCCTTAGGGGTTTCAGTAAAGCCCTATTTATAGTGGAGTGAGAGGGATAACTTTCTTATTCAAAATAAGAAACCAAATCTGTCCTAACGTGACGGAAGTTTGGTGTATGCATCTCCATGTAGAAAGCTCCTACGAGTCGGATATGCATCTGTTAGGCTAGTTAAGCATCAGACATTGGCATGTACAAACAGGTTACATGTAACTCGGATTTGGAAGTCACTGATTAAGATAGTTCCCTTTCTATGGACACTCTTACATGTATATATAAAGGAATAAACATGTTTGTGTGATGAGTTTGAGAAATAATGAGCAATCATGTGCTAACTGTTTATTGAATTGTAACTGTCAGGTGTCCCACCCATGAGTTCACAAAGCAGAAAACCAGAAAAAGAAAAGAAAAAAAGTATGCCCTGAAAGGTCATTGACCAATCTGTTATAAAGGTTGCTTTGCTGATGTTTTAGTTGTGAAATTAGTGACAGCTAAACCAAATTGGTACAAGTTGTTCACATTGTACTGTTTTATTTTCTTTTTTCTTCACAAACCCTTTTTGAGTAGCAGATCTTCAACTAATATCTACAAAATCTTTCCTTGTAAATTTTCTATTCTAAACATGATACTCTACTTTTCATATTTTCTGCATATAGGTCCTTATCGAATGAAGAGATGATGATCTTCAGGTGTTGGCCTAATGAGTGTTTTTGAAACTTGAGAACACATGTGAGCTTTGAAATACTGTTTCTTGGATCTTGTTGAAACTGTAAAAAGGTTATCAGCTGTATCTCTATGTATATTTTTGATAAGGAATAGGACAACAGACCTACAAAGGTCAGTGTTTCTCACACTCAAGTGGGAGCGTTACCCGAGTTAATTGTTAGTACCGTCGGCAAAGAAGCTTGAACCCGAGACTTCAAAGAAAATTCAAAACATTCCAACCGCTTAGCCTAACATGCCTTGGTCTCTATGTATATATTCCTTGAAATTGTACCCATAATGGGATAAATGATTTTGTTACAATTTTTTTTTTGGGTGTTTAGCCTCTAAATCTAAATAGATTTTGTCTGGTTTGAGTCACTGTAATTCATTTTTTATATTAATTAAACTCACTCAGTCACTCAACCGGTTGTACCTCAGGTGTCACGTCATATTTATTAACACGCCGTCACGTTAAGTCATATATAGAGTTCATGTGTGTATTCTACGTCATTATATAATTTTATTTTTTCATCATTCACAGTTAATACAACATCGTTCTGATTGTCTGATGTGGCATGCTCACGTGCACGTTGTAATGACGTCATGACAAATGTTGTATAACACTTGAAAACCAATCTCAAAATGAGTTCAATTAATAAATAAATTACAAAACAATGTAACAATTTCATGATTGCTCTTCGTTATAATCTGTTGTGGTGCATCTGTCCGCAGAGGATAGAAGCCTCGGGGATAGAGAAAAGAATACCACTGAAAATGATTGTTGAGAAATGTTCTGGTGATTGGTGACAGTGGCCCCCACGCTGTCACCGATCCACCTAATAATCACACGTGTCAAGTTGTACAAATGATTCAACGAGATTGTACCTCAGCCGTCCGATGGATAGCTGAGAAATCCAATCCGACGGCGGTGGGTCCCCAACCAATTTTCACAAGGAGCATGTATGTCAATGTCGCCATCACAGAGGGACTACTTAACCACCGTATGCACGAGGCACTGCATACACACGTGGACCCCACCCAGTCCACGGTGGCGGGTCCCTCCAGCGTGGCAGCAGCCCGGTCCAGCGTGTCCAATCAAGTGGCTCGTGTCGTGGCGATATTGAAATTAGAAAAGACCGTCTTGCCCCTGAACAGGCCGGCGCATTATATGATATCATGCGCCGGGCATGACAGCCGTCCACGTGAACAGTGGCGGTTCACGTGCGCGCATGTGAGCTCTCTAAAAAAACGTCTATCCGTTCGTTCCCGCGAATGGAGTTAATGAGATTGGTGCGGTTACTTCAATTTTTTTTAATTTTTTAATCCTCCACCATGTGATTAGTAATATTAATTAACCTAATTATTATTTAATTATTTGGATAATTCAACGATAAATCCAAACAAGATTAGATTCTGCTGGTCAATTGGAAAATTGACGGAACATCACAGATTAGTGAATTTAAACACAGGTTGCTCAATTTAAACATATATAGAGAGAAAAAAAAAATCTCCACAAACAAATTATTACACCAGCGATCTATATTTATATATGTCCCAATGAATTTTCAGGCGTGTATCGTCTTGTTCAGATCCATTTTGTTTGTCTCTAGGTTGAGAGTCTTAACTAATTTATACTGTATCAGAAATGTCAGCCAATATAAATTGGTTGAAACTCTCAGCCAAGATGGCATGACATTTTACATAAAAAAAATTATCAGAATAATTATCGATGTTAATAGCTTATATGTTATCACCTAATCAATCATAATTTATTAGTTGAATGAAGTATGATTGAGAGTTTTTTTCTCACAAATATAATTATTTATATTTATTAAAGTGGATAATAAATTGGATAAAGTTACAAGAAGATTTAGAGAAACAAGAAGAAGCAACAAACAAGAGAAAAGGAACGTCCAAAGATAAAGACGGCTTTTTCTTTTCTTGTAGCTTTGCTTTTTCTTGAGAAGTCATTTTATTTATTTTTTTTTTTTTTTTCCTTTTTCTAATCTAATCCCCACCTTCACAAAGCTCCTCTCCGAAAAACGACGAAAAATTAGCAGAAAAACTTTTTCCGAATAAATAAAAACTATTCTCATTTCATTCATAATTCACTCTCTTTCTCCTCCAGTCTTGTATACTCCGATTGGATCTGACGGAGACGGCTTGTTCAGAGACCCACCAGTTCATCGCCGGAGCTGCTGCTTCAGACATGAAAGATTGCTCCCTCTGGCTCTGCATTGTCTTCTGATCAGGTTACTTTCTTCTTCTTCTTCTTCTTCTTCTTCTTCTTCTTCTTCTTCTTCTTCTTCTTCTTCTGATCAGGTTACTTTCTTCGGTTGCTGGGAATTTGGTGGAAATGAAAATAAGGTGGTTAATTTGTGGTTTTGCGATTCTTTTTGTGTGTGTCTGTGCGTGAGTTGAGCTTCAGTGAGCCAAATGGTTGTTTTGGGTCGGGTTTTGTTTATTTTCCTTATTTTCTTGCATTTTCTCGGCAGCCAAACAAGTTATTTGGGTTCTTGAGGAACCTGTTGTTGGAGCCTTTTGATCGAGAAAGCAATGCTTTTGCTTCGGTTTAATGTGATCGTCACGAGATCCTTACTTTCTCTACAATGATGCTTTGATTGTAATTTATGGTTACTTCTTTTTTCGGCTCTGGTATGGAGATTTTTTGCTTTCTCCGAAATCATTGCGATTTTCTTTAAGATCTAGGAGCTTTTTGTGATGGTCTCCACAGATTATGTGGATTATGTTTGGTTTGAACTTGCTTTTCTGGCCATACAATATAAATTATCCAATTCGAATTTCGAACATAGCAGTAGTAACTAGTAGTAGAAATTGTGATAGTTCCTTTTCTGGATTAGCATTTATGCTTATGCAATTAATGGTTTTGGAGTATTTGTTATTAACTTATTATCACATTGTATTTTGTATCTCTGAAGATCACAGTGCTCAGTTCCGTTTATTTTATATGTATGTGACAGTACTTTTGCTACATTGCTATTGCTATGGAGTCTCTCGTTGATGGAGCTAATACTCTATCAAAGGCTCAAAATACAGCATTTTCAGTTGGCAGTACTCTATCATCAACCTCTGAAACTCCTCAGTCTTCTTGGTCTCAATCTCTAAAGCATGGAGCACATCCCATCTCCCATCCAAATGGTTCTGTAATGAATCAAAAGAATTCGTACCACCCCGGCCATGATATGGAGCATGAAGAAGAGCCCAGTTTGGCTAAGCAATTTTACAATTCGAGCAACGGGAAATCTGAATTTGCAGGTCTAAAAGATGACCCTAATAAGAAAGCAGAGACATATCTGAAAATGCAGGTTTCAGTGGCAGGAACAAAATCTGGGATCAAGCACTGTGCTGATGGTTCTAAGAATTTGGATTCAAGTGACTTGGTGGAATCTGGTATAGGCCCATGTAGAGGAAGCGCAGCATCTGGGTTCTGTTCGAGTCCTCAAAACAGTTTATACTCCACCACTTTGTACACAGAAGCAAAGCAGAGTTTCACGAACACAGAAGTTAGTGAATGTATGAGCAGTGTCGAGAAGTCTGGTGAAAGTGCTGAAGTTAGTAATTCCGGTGATTTTATCGAGAGCAGGAAGACAAGTATCTGTAGAGAGAGCAGTGGCAGTGATGTTAGTGATGAGAGCAGTTCCAGTAGCTTAAGCAGCAACATGTACAAGCCCCATAAGGCAAACGATACAAGATGGGCAGCAATTCAAGCTGTCCGATCCCATGAGGGTGCATTGGGTTTGCATCAGTTCAAGTTGTTGAGGAGACTCGGATGTGGAGATATAGGCAGTGTTTATCTGTCGGAGTTGAGTGGCACTAGAAGTTATTTTGCCATGAAGGTCATGGATAAGGCAGCTTTGGCGAGTCGGAAGAAGCTTCTAAGGTCTCAGACTGAAAGAGAGATACTGCAATCTCTTGATCATCCATTCCTACCCACTTTATACACACACTTTGAGACGGAAAAGTTCTCTTGCTTGGTGATGGAGTTTTGCCCGGGAGGGGATTTACATGCTCTTAGGCAAAGACAACTGGGGAAATATTTTCCAGAGCAAGCTGCCAGGTTAGGAGCTCTTTCCTCCTTTTTCATTTCCTTCCACTCATCTTTAGATTATACTCACTGGAAAGTTTTATGCTACCCAATCTTGTTTTCTGATCTGAGAGCTTCTCATAGCTGTAAAAGTTTTGTATTTGTTGTTTTTAAGGGAATATCTGTAAACTTGTAAATTCAGATCAAATGTGTACCCTTTTACTATTTGCTTGTCGTGTCATGTGGACTTCCCATGGAACCAGATATGAACAGTAATGTTCTTGTTTCATTTTTTTTTTTCACTGTCTAGCTTACTGCTATTTAAGCCTTGAAAATTCAGAAAAGATAGATTAATAGTCAATTAAGTTATGCTTAGATTGGATCCCTCATCACTAATTGATCAGGTGAAATCTTAAGATCTCACTGCTAGTATGCATGCATATTTTGATGGCCTCTTGATTGCTGAGGTTCGATATTGTATTGCTGGTTCGTATGGCCTTTCAACTAAGTCTAAGCGTACCATCCAGAGGAACCTAGCAGATTTTCCATCCTACTTGTGTGACTTTTTGGCTCTCATTTACTTAGTGTCTTGAGCAGTCAGCTTCAACACTTCTCGAGAAAATGAAAAGTGAAAGCAGACCTACTAAGCCCTTGATTCCTGATGGTCATAAAGATGTGGATACCTCAATCTTAATTCTTACACAAGTTCAAATTCCCATTTTGCTTGAGTTGACTGAACTTAGGGGGGTCCCGACATTTCCTTCTTCTATGATGTTAGGCGTATTGAATTTTTCCATCATTATGCCATGTATATGTGGCCCCCTTTTTGTCTGTGTCATTACCTTCTTTATACTAGTTTCATATTTCCTTCATGTTACTAACTGTTCCAAAACAATTACTGTGCAAGTTCATCAAAATATAAGTATGAATTGTATTTGAAGCTTCAACTTATGGTTGAATTAGTTTGAAAAAGAAAATTGTTGTTTAAGAAGTGATGATTGAAAAATGTCATACCTCGATTTTTCGTAGATTACACAGGTAAATGATAAGGTAGGTAGGCATCAAATTTCAAGGGAAATGTTGTTGAAGTTAATGTCCCTGCATGCATGACAAGGACATCAAATGCATATTGTATATGCTGGGCTTCTTTTATATGTTAACATATATAGATAAGTTTCATTTAGCTAAGAAGGTATCAGTAATTATATTTCCAGTAATTAATCTCCTTTGTTATATGTAGGTTCTATGTAGCTGAAGTTCTCCTTGCTTTGGAGTATCTGCACATGCTAGGGATCATTTACAGAGACCTTAAGCCAGAGAATGTTTTAGTGAGGGAAGATGGGCACATAATGCTTTCTGATTTTGATCTCTCTTTAAGATGTGCTGTTAGCCCAACTCTGGTGAAATCGGCAAACACAAACTTGGAGTCAAAGAACTCGGCATACTGTGTCCAGCCTTCTTGCATTCAGCCAACTTGCGTAATGGAGCCATCTTGCATTCAACCTGGGTGTTTTGCGCCACGCTTCTTTTCTAGCAAACCTAAGAAAGGTAAAAAGATCAAGCCAAAGAATGACATATACCATCAAGTGAGCCCTCTCCCTGAGCTCATTGCCGAGCCTACAAGTGCTCGGTCAATGTCGTTTGTGGGCACACACGAGTACTTGGCACCTGAAATCATTAAAGGTGAAGGGCATGGCAGTGCCGTAGATTGGTGGACATTTGGGATCTTTCTCTATGAACTCCTATTTGGTAAAACGCCTTTCAAGGGAACAGGAAACCGGGCTACTCTTTTTAATGTGGTTGGCCAGCCCTTGAGATTTCCAGAGTCACCAACAGTGAGCTTTGCTGCGAGAGACTTGATTAGAGGTTTACTCGTGAAAGAGCCACAGCATCGCCTTGCTTATAGGCGTGGGGCAACTGAAATCAAGCAGCATCCGTTCTTTCAAAGCATTAATTGGGCACTCATTCGTTGTACAAATCCACCAGATGTGCCAAAACCGGTGGCTATGGACCTCCCTTCAAGACCTGATGCGCCTAAGGTACCCTCAACTGAGAAGGTGCCGCTACCAGGTGTGGATGTGAAGCCTTCAGGTAATTATTTAGAGATTGATTTCTTTTGATTCCTAATTGTGATAATTTTCTCTCTCCAAAATATCATAGGCTTCATTTGTATTGTGCTTCAAGGTTTCCTTTTTCCATTGCAAGGGAATACAAATTGGTAGCTCCTTTGATTTGCCCATGTAATTTGTCCTTTTTCATATAAAGAAGGCATGACATGATAAACCGCAATGCGAAATGCAAGTGCAAATGCATTCAAATGAGAAATGAAATTGCTTATTGTTCTTTTTTCTGTCATACATATTATTTACCCATCAAGAAATGTAGATTCTGAATCTTCGAACACGGGAGTTCATGTATCTGATGCGATGAAGTTAGTGATGGTTGGAGAGACAGATAGATCATGATGTGTGTGCATTGGCTTTTGTTTTGATGATGAAAGATGCTTGTTCATAGGAATAGAGACTGCACCAATTAGTTCATATGGTGCTGTTTGATTGTTCATGTTACTGAAATCAAGGAAGGCAACTAGTTTGATCAGAAATATAGAAAAGAAACAGATGCACATTTTCTGGCTTTTTTTTATGTGGACAGAAGCAAAATAGTAATAAAGGGTGCAAAAGACCAATGGAAAGGCAAGGGACCATATGCAAATTCATTTACAGAACACAAGAATTATGTTGTGTGTGGCTTCATCATGTTCATGAAGGGTGAAAAATGGAACACCAAATTTTATAAGCTCTTGTTAAGGGTGTAAATGAGTCCAAGTTACGATGAATCTCTTTCATCCTATCAAGAAATAAGTATTTATCATCGCTATAATAAGTGATATTATAGCGCTTGATTGATTGTTGAAGATATAAGATTCATTGTGAGTTTCTGACTTGCCTTCCAAATGCATGAGAGCCCGGTTGAGACTTAGGGCTTTCAATGTAGTGCGGAGTAAGACGAGTTTATAAAAGCGACTATCGTTTTAGAAAGACATACTAGCTCGTGTGGTAGAAACAGTATGACCTCGATACCCTTTGTGGGGTGTAAGCCTTAACGACTTAATTTGAGGTGAAACTTTGGTTTGCATGTTTTACTCTAGGAAGCTTTCCTTGAGAGCAGTTCTTGGAGGCGAGGTTTCAGCATGACTAGATTGTGAGGTAGCTCATTGGGTGTCCCTCAAGTAGATAAAGTCTCAAGAGATAATCTCTTTTGTGATAACTGAAATTTCATAACGAAGTCGACCAATGAGCTAGCGATATATGACATTGATTTCCACGTCAACACTTACGGTCAAAGATGGATCACAAGTTCAAAAACTAAGGCATTGTTTGGTAACACTTCTCAAAAGCAAAAGTCACTTACACATCCATTAAAAATG
>JAYMTE010003170.1:0-10153 GCA_036897545.1 Pelargonium fulgidum
TTATAAAAAATGTTGAAATAAGAAGCAACTCTTACATACTTTGGGTTTTACTTATTTGAAATGGAACTTTGTTCTTTATAGTTCTTCAGTACTTAATGCTTCTATTAGTAGATAAGTACGGGATTGTGTGCCTTTCTATTTCATGCCTTTTTGAATTTATGATCCTCTATCTAGTGTCTATTTCGGAAATTTATAGGAACTCAGATGCAGCCTCAAGTTAACAATCAAGTGCAAGCCTCTTCTGTTCCATTGGCAGCTAGTCAGTCTCAACCTCGGCAACAGCTGTTACCCCAGAACATTCAGAATGGCATCACTTCTGGTGGAGTTCAAGTTTCAGCTAGTTTACCATCTGCATTGCCTCAAGTATCCGGATTGAACCAGCCTCCTATCACAAATGGTACTGTTCAGAATTCCAACATACAAAATCTATCTGGTGTTCCCCAGAATTCAGTAGGAAATTCTATTGTACCTGGGGTGGCTACAAACATGTTTGCTAATTCTCAACGGCAAAACCAACTAAGGCAACCTGTCCTTCCCCAACAGCAGCAACAGCAGTCTCAGAACCCGCAACAATATCTTTACCACCAGCAGTTACATCAACAACTATTGAAGCAGAAGTACCAGCAGGGAAATATCCCACACTCACTCATGCAAACCCACCTCCAGCAGCAGCAGCAGCAGCAGAATCTATTGCAACCAAATCAGTTGCAGTCTTCTCAGCAATCTGGCATGCCAACGCCTTCTCTCTCTGGACTTCAACAGAGCCAGCAGCCTTCTCTTCAACAGTCATCACAATCCATGCTTCAGCAACATCCCCCTGCCCTAAGGCAATCACAACAGCCACAACAGGCTTCTGTTATTCATCAACAGCAAACACAACTGCCACCACAGTCAGTATTGCCTTCACAGCAGCAGCAGATTATGGGGCAACAGTCCAATGCCACTAACATGCAACAAAATCAGTTGATTGGGCAACAAAACAGTGTTGGGGAGATGCAGCAGCAGCAGCAGCAGCAGCAACAACAACAACAACAGAGGTTGCTGGGGCAGCAGAATAATCTTCCAAACTTGCAGCAGCAGCAGCAGCAATTGATGGCTCAGCAAAACAATATTTCAAATATGCATCAACAACAATTAGGCCCTCAAAGTAATGTTTCTGGACTACAGCAGCAGCAGCAGCAGTTACTAGGAACACAGTCTGGCAACTCAAGTATGCAACCTATTCAGCACTCTATGCAGATGCCTAAGGTTCCAACGCAACAAAGTGCATCTAGTATGCCAACTCAAGGTCAACAGACACAAACCCAGTCACAGCAGCAGCAGTTGATTTCACATATGCAATCACAGCCCTCACAAATGCAACAGCAGCCAAATTCATTGCAAAGAGATATGCAACAGCGAATGCAACCATCAGGTTCCGTACTTCAGCAGCAGAATGTAATTGATCAGCAAAAGCAATTATATCAATCACAAAGAAACCTTCAGGAGACATCCTCAAGTATGTTTTTGTTGCAAGTGTTCTCTTTTCTATATTAGCTAGGTTATCATTTACACACCATATGACAGTCTCCATTGGTAACGTATGGTTGTGATATTCTCAATAGTTAATATATTTTGGTAAACATATGTTTGGTTGATTGATGCAGTAATTCCTTATTTGGAAATGATAACTTAAATGGTTGCATAAATTGTTGCATTTCCATTACTTATAGATGTGAGGACTTACATCCTGTATTCAAATGAATTTTATTTGTTTATTTTAAAGCTCGCGTCTAGATAACATCCCAGCAACACCTTACCACCTTGTTTTGTCTAATATATCACTATGCATTGTTGCTATTTATATCAATAATATCTCTACTTTTGGTCCGCCAAAACAATATTCTAGTCTTTTTCATCGTAGTTGTTGTCATGCCAGAGCTTTATGTTTCAAATTCTAGTTCCTCCGCTGACTGAATACATATTAGGCTCAGTCATTCTAATATAAGTCCCTTTCTTCAAATGAGATCTTGAGATTCAGTTATGCCCAATTGCACACGTGTAATTGGTTGGGGAGAGGGGGGATCTAAGGAGGCGCTATCCTTCTTTCAAATGACGGTGGAAATTTGTCCCAAAGATGTTCCTAGTGACTGAGAAAGCTTATATTTTCTTTTACTGAAGTTCAATTTGTCACTACTAAGTAAGTGATACTGATTTCAATCATAAGTTTGATAACTCGAACATTAATGTAATTGGTTGATAGCAGAAACTTGGAACAAAATCTTTTTATGTCAACTCTTTTATAGCCGAAAATTTGATCATTAATGTAATGGTTGGTATCATTCTTCTTCTTCTTCTTTTTTTTTTTTTTTTTTTTTTTTTTTTTGGGAATAAATTTTGTTTTCTCCTTTTTTTTTTGGGGTAATAAAGTTGGTATCATCCTCTTAATTGTTATACCATTTGGATTTTCCAATCTTGAGCCTCTTCGGTTCTTTTGTTGATTGCAGACGAACATTGTAGTGAAGCATTATCACTATATTCTCTGCTGATTGTTCTGTTACTTATTTGCTTATGCTTTCACAAACTGTTTGCGTCTCTTTTTAGCATCTCTATATCAGCTAACGTCCATAATTATTCTATTTATTTTTTCCTGCTCAAAATGCTGCTAGTTCCATTTAAAATGATGCATCTTGACCTGTGCATCTCTTTATTGCTTTTATCTTCATGAACAACATTTAATACTTGCATGTTCACTTGTTAATTTCTTTTTTATAGCGTCTCAAGATTCCACAGCTCAGACAGGACACACAAATGGGGGTGATTGGCAAGAGGAGGTCTATCAAAAGGTGATATGCTGCCATTATTATGTGTTTATCTAATGAGATTCACATATAAATTGGGATTATGGAAAATTTGAAAATTATAATATGTCATTACTCTCTGTTTAATAATACATGAAATTGGTGCCTAAGATTGATTGACTCTACTCAATTATGAGGAGAGGTGAGCTGAGAGAGAAAATAATGGGGTAGGTTTTATAAAAATTCATAACGTAAGGTCGTCAAGCATTGGGAAGACAAACGAAGCAAAAGGTTTGCGTTTTATATGAAGTGACATAATGTTATATGTGTAGTTTCTGAAAAATAATTTGTTGGTATGTATTGCTTGAAAAAAGAAATGTCCGCATTTCTTCTTTTGTCTCATGAAATGCTCATTTTGAATAGCAAGATACTTGAATGCGACTCATATCGCTAATTCGGTAGAAGTCATCAACTCAGCTGAGACGAGTTGGTTATGAGGAGACTAGCTTGACTCATTTGCGCTGCTGTCCATAAGACTTGTTTGTTAGTATTCATGTAGATATAATATATCTTCTAATATCACTATTTGTACTAAATAAAGCAATTGATGTTTTTAGTGGTTTAAGTTGATGCGAGTCTGATGCCTCAGGATCAGTTGATTAGTTTTGGTTTTTGTTTATGTATCAACTTGTTGGTCGACAGTAAACTAATGCTTAACTGTATCAGACAAAACAATTCATGACAGCGCTTTCATATATGCTTGCACATGTATGGAATCATTTTGTCAAGACTCCATTCCAACCGAAATCCCAAAAGCTTTAGCTGATAGGTAGAGGGTCCAGCTAGTATATCAAGTGGCGACAAACTTCAGTACTTCACATTCTTTCGACGTGGAATACATTAACACATTACATGTCTTATCCTTTTTTATTTTTATATTTATTATTTTTAGTGTTAAAGATATCAACTCTTGTTATACTCAATAGTTTGCAATGACAAGGATTTTTTAGACTTACTTTTACTCTCTTTCCACATAAATGGATAAAGTTGGACAGTTTTTATTTATTTATGGATGACGGGCGGAGAAGATCTCAGGTGTTTAATCATTGATGTCTTGCTGATTTACTATGCAGATCAAAGCCATGAGGGAAACATACTTGCCTGAGTTGACTGAAATGTACCAAAAGATTGCTACTAAATTGCAGATGGTATGATGTGACTTCTTTGTGAAATCATTGCTTAGACTTGCTCTCAGTGTCCCCCTGTAAATTTTTCTGAAGATACACAAATCTCCCATATGTTTTATGAACTTATAATAGTATCTTCCGTTGTTTATATGTTGGAACAATGATGACTGATACTATCAATATATGACGTCTTAAATCATGTTAAAAAGGGCATATTTGAATAAGGCTTGTCTTGTTAGAAGTTTTGACATACCATCTTTGCATCTCAGCATGTTCTGTTACCTTCTAGTGTGTTTTTGTTCTCATAGTATTTTTTTCTTGTTCAGCATGATTCCCTTCCACAGCCACCAAGATCAGAGCAGCTGGATAAGCTGAAAATATTTAAGACTATGTTGGAGCGCATTATAACATTCTTACAAGTTTCCAAAAGTAATGTCTTACCTGGTTTCAAGGAGAAGTTGGGTTCTTATGAGAAACAGATAATAAATTTTATAAACACAAATAGGCCCAGAAAGCCTGTTCCTACAATGCAGCCAGGACAACTTCCTCCACCTCATATGCAAAACATGCAGCCGCAGCAGCAGCAGCAATCTCAGATTAATCAAGTGCAGTCTCATGAAAATCAAATGAATCCACAGCTGCAATCGATGAACTTACAGGGTTCAGTACCCACCATGCAGCAGAACAACATGACTAACCTGCAGCATAGTTCTATGCCATCCTTGTCAGGTGCCTCAATGGGACAGCAAAACATGATGAGTTCAATGCAGTCTGGCTCAAACTTGGATTCAGCTCAAGGAAATGGGTTGAGCTCACTGCAGCAGGTTACTGGGTCTCTACAACAAACACCTCTTAGTGTTCCTCAACAGGCAAACATGAACAATATGTCATCGCAAAGTGGGGTAAATGTGTTGCAGCAAAATATCAATCAAATTCAGCCAAATTCTAATTTGCTTCAACACCAGCATCTGAAACAACAGCAGGAGCAGCAAATGTTACAGAAGCAACAATTTCAACAGCGCCAGATGCAGCAACAGTTGATGCATAAGCAGCAGCAGCAGCAGCATCAACAGCAACAGTTGCACCAGCAAGCAAAGCCCCAGTTGTCTTCCCAGTTGCAGCCTCACCAGATGCAGCAGCTTCATCAGATTAGTGATGACATGAAGATGAGACAGGGGATGGCTGTTAAACCAGGGGTCTTCCAGCAGCCTCAATCTGCGGGTCAGCGGTCAGTTTATTCCCATCAACAGTTAAAGTCAGGAGCTCCGTTCCCTATTTCTTCACCCCAACTCCTTCAGTCTCCATCCCCTCAACTTACACAACATTCTTCGCCACAAATTGACCAGCAAAATCTTTTATCATCTCGCACAATAGCAGGAACCCCTTTGCAATCTGCAAGCTCACCCTTTGTCGTCCCATCTCCTTCGACTCCTTTGGCATCCCCTATGCCTGGTGATTCTGAAAAACCAAGTTCTGTTGTTTCCTCACTCTCAAATGCTGTAAATATTGGACTACAACAATCAAATACAGTTGCACCAGCCCCATCGCTTGCCATTGGCACTCCTGGAATATCAGCCTCGCCTTTGCTTGCAGAGTTTACTGGTCCAGATGGCACTCATGGCAATGCTTTGGCTAGTGTTTCTGGCAAGTCAAGTGTTATGGAGCAACCCCTCGAGCGCTTACTTAAAGCGGTTAGTCAAACTTACGTAATGTGTGTGTATGCATGTGTGTATTCAGCACCCTGATGATTGTGTTTTAAATGGTTGAATAGAAAGGAAAAAAAAAAACTGAAGTTTATTATAGTATTGTTATTGTGGCTGAAGATTGGTTTGCATATGTAAATGTCTTATTTAGGTAAAATCAATGTCCTCTACAACGTTGAGTGCCTCCGTCAGCGATATTGGCTCAGTTGTGAGTATGATTGACAGGATAGCAGGATCAGCACCAGGTAATGGTTCTAGAGCTGCGGTTGGGGAGGATTTAGTTGCCATGACCAAGTGTCGTCTGCAAGCAAGAAATTTCATCACTCAAGATGGAACATCTGGAACAAGGAAGATGAGACGCTACACAAGTGCCATGCCCTTAAATGTTGTATCATCGGCTGGCAGCTTAAATGATAGTTTCAAGCAGTTTACTGTATCAGAGATATCTGATTTGGAGTCGACTGCAACATCTAGCGTCAAGAGGCCTAGAATTGAGGTATTATTCTCTACTGGTGACAATTACTTCAAGAAGAATGTTAACTTTGATGAATGTAAGCTGTATGTGATTGTAGAATCTGTTATTTACTGTATATTGTCTGAATGGCCCTTCTTTCAATTGAGTGAGGTTATCTCAATAAATAGGGTGTGACGACTGGAAAAGACCTTAAATAAGGTTATGCAGAGTATGCTCAGCCCAAGAAAAACTCAAGTTGGGAGTTAGGGGGTAACTGGATCAAAATAACGCATTAAGGTTTATGGGGTTTCATTAAGTTTAAATACTAGCATCTATTTTATCCTATCTTTGGACCTAATAGAATGCAAAGCCAATTATTGCCCATGTTTTATCTTGGTAATACTTGCCTCTTTACTTTCTGCTAGCTGTTCATGTAGCATTTTGAACTGGGGATTTTCAGTTAAACTTAACAGAAGTCTAATTTCAATAGCAAGAAACCTCTTCCAACTCCAATCTTTCTTGTCATTGATCCACAATCTATATTCATCAATTATCTATGGTCATGATGTGTTCAGGTCAAGAAAAGAGTCTCTCTGCTAAAGAAAGGATAAAATAAAGCTTTGTAATGAATGTTGCTCCTCACAACTGTGGCAGCTTCATGCTCTAGGCTACCCCCATATCCTGCTTCAATTTTTTTTTATCGGATTTTTTGTTCTAGCATCTTAGTAACGGGGTTTCTTGAGGAAAATCACGTTCTTTGTGGTGTTATTATATTATCATTTGTTGTGTATGGAAAAAAGAAGTAATCTTGAAGCTGTTGCAGGCTAATCACGTCCTTTTGGAAGAAATAAGGGAAATAAATCAAAGGCTTATAGATACTGTTGTTGATATCATTGAGGAAGATGTTGATCCAACTGCAGCAGCAGCCGCTGCTGCTGAAGGGGGCGAAGGAACCATTGTCAAGTGCTCCTTTAGTGCTGTGGCTCTCAGTCCATACTTAAAATCACAGTATGCTTCCGCACAAATGGTAAGTCTTCAAACATGTCCGGGTGAATTGATTTGTCGCATTATACCTATTCTTCCTCTTCTCTCTGAATTCATTTCTGCTTTATTGTTATGCAGTCACCAATTCAACCTTTACGATTGCTCGTACCCACAAATTATCCAAATTGCTCTCCTGTACTTCTAGACAAGCTCCCAGTTGAAGTCAAGTGAGTGAAAATCATCTACTGGCTTTATTTTATATGCTGATTATGTATTGAAATCTTATCAACCTTTTATGTTAAATTACTGTTTAGTATCAATTATGCTAGTGTGTCCATTCCCTCTCAGCAATGCAAATCCTTCTATTTTTTATAGATACGGCAAAGAAATACGAAGGTTAAAAGAAAATTATTTCTGTGGACACACATGTTGACATAACTGATCCATTTGTTCTGTTTATGATAAAGTTTGTGAACCTCCTGTGAAAATGAACCTTGATTTCCCTCAGTTCTGAGAATGGAAATATAGATGGTAACAGTGTGGGACGTGAAGTATAACTTGAACGAATTACAGTGCTCTATCATCTCAACTGGGATCATGGGTGAATTTTCACTATCTTGAGTTGTGAACTAACAAAGAGTTTCAAGGAAACCTGTTTGCCAAGCTTTCCATAAATCATGCACATATATTGTACAATTCAGTTATGAGTTCCTCTAGATAGTTTGGTGCTTAAGCACGTCTGTATGCGTAAACTTGCGTACAACAACAAGAATCGTTCACTTCTGATGTAAATTTTTGATCTGGTTGGCTGTAGGCTAAGTAAGGAGTATGAAGATCTCTCAGTGAAGGCCAAGTCGAGGTTTAGCATCTCTCTGCGAAGCCTGTCACAACCCATGTCACTTGAGGAGATAGCGAGGACTTGGGATGTCTCTGCTCGTGCAGTTATATCTGAATACGCGCAGCAGAGCGGTGGAGGCAGCTTCAGCTCAAAGTATGGAACTTGGGAGAACTGCTTGAGTGCTGCATGATAATGTATAAACTGTGAAGAAAATATCATGGATAATTATTCTACCAAGATGACTGCTCATTATGTTAATAGTAGTGTGAATGGACTGCACATGGTTCATTTTGTAATTTAGTAAATTATATACCTTGAACATATATTTAATTTTGATTATAATAGAAAAAAAATCATCTCTTCTATTATACCATGGAAAATTGTTGTAATTTGTTTCTTCTCTAACATTCAAAATACTGGCAACTATTTTAATATCAATGACATGTAATTATATTGCTTTGATTTTTATGTTGAGTTGAATCAAACTAATAGGTTATAAATAGCCTAAGCTCGATAAATTATTTGAATTCAACTTTATAAAATATTATCTAACCAAGTTTGAGCTCTGTGTATTTTAATTGAGTTTAGTTTTGCGAGAATAAAATTATACAAAAATGTTAGGGATGCACCTCATTGACTTTGTCAATTAGCCCACTAGTCACTAGAAACTATGTCGCCAATTATTTTAAGTTAACGTGTTATAAGCATTCTAGATTTTGGGTCTAATTCATGTTTCCTACGTAAAATAACACGCCGTTAATCATGATCCTTGTATATGTGTCTGAAGATTAGCCTCTGATTTGACGGTAAAAATCTCAATAAAAATGGTGATTGAATAATACAAAGAACTTTAGAGAGAATATACTGTTGCGACCAAATATGCCAATCATATAATATAGGAATGAGATTAAATCCCTCCCTCTCTACAAGATTAATATTCATAGAAGTGAATTTGCTTGGTGACATGATTTGTGATTCATTGTTGACAAAATAGCACCCGCTATGGAGCTGTCCATTGGCGACTTTTGTAGATGAGTTCTTCATCCTCCATGAGCCATTCAAGCTTTACGAGCGGCGTGAACTCTCTAAGACTGTCTACCAATGAGCATCATCTTTGGATTATGGGTAACTTTGACTTCCTTCTGTCCTTCTTTAGACAATAAGAGATGAAAAGAAGAGGTTTTAGGATCGCGTACTATTTTAGGTAACATGTGTCTTAGTGTTTCTATTTTGTTCTTGAAGCATGAGATGTCAAGTTCGGAGTAACGTTTGAAAATGTGCCTAGTAGCTTGAGTGGAAGTACGCTTAAAACTACCATCAAAATTTACGCATAAATACACTTGAAAGTACGATATGATGTCTCCTAAATTTTTTTTGAGTAAGTTGTGTATGGCGTACAGACATGAATAATTTGGTGAGCGGTGAATATGTGGTCATGGGCCTCTCTTATGCCTCCATAGACTAGCTTGCGGATTGGCCATTAGAAGTCTGCCTCAGCAAGCGTCGCAGGCTCTGAGAATGATTTCACGGTCTTGAACTTAGTTTAGTAGAGTTTATAAGATGGATCACTCTCTAGCGTCCATTCCATCATTTGAAAGAAGTATGGTGCCAAAGACGTTACAAAGTGGAGTTAGAATTTTAAATAGATCACTCAACGTTGATGAGTAGGTCATAGACATTGGTCCAGGGAGCTAGAAGCTGCAATGAAAAGGAGTTTACTGCATTTGGCCAGTGTGGGCCATGTTCTCTTTGAGGTTGGGAGCTCAAAAGGTGAAGGTATAGGACCCAAGCGTAGCCTAAGCTAAGTATTACGGAGGTGAGATCCAACGATAAATAATTAGAACAAATTACACATGACCTATATATACTTGTCACTTCAAATGTCTAAAATATCCTTCTTCATCCCATCTTCAATATTATTGATGAATATTGAAGATTATTGATGAACATTGTCGGGCTAGTCTGCAGATTCCAGTGAGAATTTTTTCTTTTTGTTCTTTATTTTGGTTTGAAATAGTCCTACCTTTCTTGTTCATTTTGTTTTATTGATCCAGATGATATGAACACCATTATATCAACTGCAACAAAATGATCTCAACCTAAAATCAGTTTACTGTGCTACTATTAATTTCATTAAAAAAAATCTCAAAAATTTCCAAAACAAACAAATATTGTCCTCAATGTTGTCTTTCACTTCAGTTTGTGGC
>JAYMTE010003171.1:0-10152 GCA_036897545.1 Pelargonium fulgidum
AAAGTAATCAATTGTAAAATAAAACAAATTTTTTTGTAATATTTTAAAAAATACGAATACCCGAGCAAAATTGAGCTCAAATAATAGTAATATAGTCATAGCGAAATGTTAATGAAACTTACGCAAATGATTGTTGTATTTATATGTATATACCTACATGTATGTAGCTAGATTGACGTGTTGCAATCACAATCACACATACTCTGCATTGAGAAAAAAATGAAATATTACGTGGTTGAAAATGCATCACGACAACCACATAAAATATATATGCATGGTGGTACATGCAAGATCCTCTTCTTAAAACTTAAAGCAGATCCTTATATACCAAAATTGGTGGAAAAAAATCAAGGAAATAAGATTAAAAATATCTAAATATGAACTCCATGAATATTGAATTCTTAGTCAATAACATGTGTAATGATTTTACACTGCAACAAGCAACTTTCAGAAGCTATCTTGTTCTTAGCTACAACCATTATAAAAACCACATTTTTTAACCGTTGAAAAACAATTCGGAGTAGATGCGAAGGAAGACCAGATTGACTTGATTTGATGCTGCTTCTTTGAATCTGGGCCGTTGATCTGCACCTGTGAATGATGCGTGATCGTATAATGTTTCATGGGATGGTACGACCAAGGAGGAGCCATCCAGGAAGGTACAGCTTCACATTGGTCAACATTTTCGATCATTTTTGGAGTGATATTATATAAAGCTGGAGCTGGAAGTTGGAATTTTGAACCATATTTTGTGTATTAAATCTATGCCATTATAGACGGCTGCGAGTTACGTCACTGCTTTAGCTTGATCCTCTTCTTCTTCTTCTTCCTCCTCTTGTTCAGGCCGGTTTTTGGTCTCCTTTTTTTTTCTATCAGATTCGTCACCAATATTTGTCTCACGCCTCTGTAACAGGTTTGGCTTTTTTTGCACTTTGACTCGTTTGCTTGGTTCTATGTTGTTGCCATTGAATATTGATTGAGGTTTCTGAGTGTTAGGTTTTTGTGTTTCAGCTGTTTCCTGAAATGGGTTGCTCTCAATTTTGGTTTTGGTGAATTGGGTTGTTGTTGTTGAATTTAGCCTAATTTAGCAGTTTTTGGCACTTTTAGCTTCTGGGGTTTGGAGATTCAGGTGTGACTCTAAATGGGGATTAGTGTTGTGTGATTTTGATTAGTGGTTATGGAAGGAGACTTCTAGCTATTTACTGAGACATCAGATGATTTGCTGTCAGGGTTTCAGGTTTTGGTCAGTTTACTACTTTGGTGATTGGATTTGCAAGAATATGGCTGGAGTTTTGTGGTGATGTTGAAGAATGAGCTTTCGTGTTCGGATATATTCAAGTCCTTGAATTCAAATATCCGAGTGTTTTGTGGTTTCTGCTGTTTTTTCAATCTGGGTTAGTCACATCTGTGATTTGGTACATTGGGATAAGGATTCATTTGCTGAATTGTACAAGGTTTGGGTGCAAGAGTACAAGATTTTTGTATTTATGCATCTTTTCTCTTCTGGCTTTCCGTACAGCGACTTGGAGAACTTGGGGATGCTTTCACGTTCTTCCAGTTTTCAAAGATGGCCTTTAGATGCATTAGAGCTGTGTTAAGCTTATTGCTTTTAGTGCAACTAACAAGAATCTTCGCCTCTCCCGTCGTGATACAGTCAAAGGATTGTGGTGCCGATGACCTAATCTATTCCAATTTAAAAGGTGATGAATCGTTTTACATAAGTGGAATACTAGTCGACAGAGTTATCTTCTGCAAGGCCATCCAATACCACTATGCAGCTGGTTGCATCTTTGAAGAATTTCTTCAGAGAGATAATTGCGGATTGGAACTTTCATCAGGTACAACCACGTGCAAAATCTTGGTTTACTGTATCTTTTGTATTGTCTCCATTTGGAAGTGACTAATCGATGATGAATTGTAATAACATTTTATGAATTTTCTTTTCGTGTCTCATTCTTGCAGTCGAGTTGCCCTTTAAACAGGGAAGAAAAATGCTGCTATCAGAAGATAAGGACGAATCCACAATCCATGGTTCTGCTCAGAAAGCTAATCCAGGGGACGAGAAGCCAGATAGCAAATCTTCATTATCCCCCATAAAAATTGGCTTGGTGGGGGCCGGAGTTTTTGTTGTGTGTTGTGGGATAATTTGTCCCTGCTTTTGGAGAAAAAGGAAAGCAACTGCTCACACCATCCTCTCAAAGGAACCTTATTCAAGTTAGTATTCACAATCTGAAATCTCATATAGCTTAACTAATTAACATGCATTTATGAAGTTTAAGGAGTTAAATGAAGAGTCAAACAACCTGGTTGTCTTTAGCTGCTTTCTAGCAAGTACTATGCAGCAACTGCAATTACTCTTTATAATTGAAAGTTGAAACTTTGTAACTGAACCAGCTATTGCGATTTTGGTCCTAATACTTTTTTTTTTTTTAATTTCTTTCTTGCAGTGGATTCGGTTTCCTCTTTAGAAATGAAATCTGTGTCTGAAAAGATCCCAGGCAGTCCACTTCGCGTGCCACATAGTCCTCGATTTTCAATGTCCCCAAAACTTAGTAGACTTGGATCAGTGCATCTCAGTTTGCACCAGGTAGTGAAAGCTACCCATAATTTCTCATCATCGCAACAAATAGGTGAAGGAGGATTTGGAAAAGTGTACAAGGCCCAGCTAGAAGATGGCCAAATGGTTGCAGTAAAACGGGCGAAGAAGGTATGTGATTGTTTCTTCATGCAACCTCAGAAAGACTTCATTATTCAAAAAAAATTCAGCTATTGTAAATTTTTTATGCCTCATTTTCCACTTAATGACTAGAATTTATGTTGTTATGAACAATTAAAAAAAAACTGAACAGGTTTAGTGATCTTCTATATTTATCACTCAAAAAGCGGGCCCAGGCGTAATAGTAATTTAGCTATATAGCTAATAAAATTATTGCAGAATTTGGATGCAAATAGTAGGGTCATAATGAGAGTCCGATACAATGAAATCAGAACAGAAATAAACTAACAACAGAATATATTGGTAGCTGTCGCTGAACTAGAAAAAAATTAATTCAAAGAAAGGAGGCAAAAATTGGAACAAAATAAAATTCTCTTTATGATTTCCAAAAGCACCCTTATAGGCTGAATTGTACCATGTGAGTTTGACAAATTATATGATTACTCGTTCGATAAATTTATCGTGAAGTTTTTGAACTTACAGCATTGTTCAAATCTTCATCACTAGACTGAATTTCAATTTCCCTCTCTGTCTGAAGTAAATTATGTTGGCTTTATGAATGCATGAATAGCTAAAAATATCTTAATTTATCTTCAGTGGTTGTGTTGCGTAGATGATCTGCTTTCGTTCATAAAGTCTGTAACTAGTCCTTCCTTTTAACCAACAGGAACAGTTTGACAGCCTGCAAAATGAATTCATCAGTGAAGTTGAGCTTTTGGCCAAAATCGATCATTGGAGTCTAGTGAAGCTACTTGGTTACATTGATCAAGAAAACGAACGCCTTCTTATTACAGAGTATGTCCCAAATGGAACTCTCAGGGAACATTTGGATGGTAAGGTCTCACAACTAAAAGACTGGGTCATATTTCCAACACAATTAAATTAATGGATGTTGCTATTTATTGGCAGGTAAGCGAGGAAGAATACTAGATTTCAATCAGAGACTTGCTATTGCCATTGATGTTGCTCATGGCCTAACGTATCTCCATCTATATGCAGGTGCAAGAACTTTCTGTTTCAGTTAATTATGGATAATAATAACAACAGCATGAGAATCTAATCATCTTGAAACAAGAAGTATTGAAAATCTTTCATTTCATCTTTGTAGTTGAAACGCTCGACTGGCCCTTTGACAGTTTGTACTGGAAGTAAACAAGAAGTATAGGGATTGACTTTTTGCTTAGCTAACACGGTTGCATTTTGGTTTTGGTTTAAGATGATAAGATCGTAATATTAGGAAAGTATTTTTAAATACAAAACATTATGTCAATTTTGGATGTCATTCAGGCTGTTTGTGGCGTTTCAACCTTTTTGTTTTGCATATGTCGTTAATATGGTTTTGTCAAACTAATAATTGCTGACCCTCAAACTATTTTGTTGCAGAGAGGCAAATTATCCATCGGGATGTGAAAGCATCGAATATACTTGTGACAGAAAGCATGAGAGCCAAAGTAGCCGATTTTGGATTCGCAAGGTTTGGTGTAGATGCCAATACCAATCACACTCACATATCAACAAATGTGAAAGGAACAGTTGGCTACCTTGACCCTGAGTACATGAAAACCTACCAGCTGACCCCCAAGAGTGATGTGTACTCATTCGGGATTCTACTTATAGAAATTTTAACTGGGCGCCGTCCTGTGGAGACAAAGAGACCCGTCGAGGAGCGCGTGACACTTAGATGGGTAAGTGTATTTAGCCTTACCGTGACATGTCCTATGTTTTGTGGAAAGTCGTAGTACTAACAGTAATGAAACTATCCATTTGCCAAAAGAACACCATTTAGCATTCTTGTAGGATGTGCTATATATGCCAGCTTTTAGTTATTATCACCGGTGTTTTTAAATTTATCCAAGTTACCCGTTAATCAACTCTAGTGCCCTTAGATGACGTGTTTTTGGCATGATGCAGGCGTTTAGGAAGTACAACGAAGGAAGTGTGTTTCAACTGGTGGATCCATTAATGAAGGAAGGTGTAGGTACAGAGTTGCTAATGAAGATATTTGGTTTGGCAATCCAATGTGCGGCCCCGGTGCGGGTTGATCGACCGGACATGAAATCAGTGGGAAAGCAATTGTGGGGGATAAGGGCAGACTATATGAAGAGTGTAAAGAGAGGGTGAGTTTTATGTATAATAATGTTATTGTTTCCCCTGTAAGTAAAATTGTTCCTATTTGAAATAACCAATCTTGTTTGTGTTGCAACTTTTAGTGTGTTCCTCTGTAACTTTCGTCATTCTTGTTCTTGTGCTGTATATTGGAATGAAGCTCCAAAACAAAGTTTTGATGTCCTATGGCTATGTCTTATTCCATTTCTTGTACTAAGCTTAGTAAAATTTTCTAAAAGGTTCATCGCTTTGAAGATTCTGTCGCCGGAATCTAGATTTTCCAAAATCAAATCCAAACTCTTAACTCTTGCCTAGGGCTTTTGGCACCTTAATGCACCGAAGTGGTTTCTTACACCACCACCACCAAGGATGTGTTGAGTGATGATCAATTCTGAGACCTCATCCCACTCACAAAGCTAAAATAACCAACTGCGCCGCTCTTAGTAGTTGATCAATCCAAAGTCTAACTCTAAACTTAGTAACATAAATCAAATTCAAACTTTGCATAAACTCTCCATTATACTGATTCTGGTTAAACTTTGAAATTTTGGCAAAATTTTACATTTTCCAGCAATTTTATGCAGTTTTTGGCAACTTAGTGTAGTTTCCGGTTATTTATGCATTTTCCGGTAGAACATGAAGTTTAGGGTAAGCCAATGCATATGATGACAAGTATATGGTAATCACTTGCAACTATCCCAAACATTTAGAAGGGCAAAAATGGAAATTTGAAAACATTTCTCATCATGTGCACGAGACATGATGAGAGAGAGCAATTATCCATTTTAAAATAACTGACAGAATGAGGTTGTGAAAATACTAGTTAGCTAAAAGTTGAAAAATAAAATTTAAGATAAGCCAATGCAAATAATGGTGACAGGTACAGGGTAACCACGTGCAATTAACCCTAAATATATTTATAATCACTTGATCAAACAAAAGTCCACAAGGGCACACATAAAGAATATAAGAATTGCAGTTGCAGTAAACTCTGTAAATTTGTTACAATTTTCACTATACTGTTGGCTCTAAACAGATATACATTCTCATATTACAGAGCAAAACTCACTGTTTTTGCATATAGATGAGAGTATTGGCTACTAAACTCACAACTGCCTAATGCTCATGAAAAAGGTAAAATTTTCAATCATAAGTTCCCAGAGAAGGCATTACTAGTTTATTCAGAGACCACAGCCCACCAAAACTATCAATGCCACAATTTTTGACTTCTCAAATGTGTCGACACAATACTGACCTCATCGCCTCATGTTATGCTCTACTCGTCATCAGAGTCATCAGGAAAATCAGACATCCGTTTTGGGCTCTCTTCAACTTTGGTTCCTTAGAAATCGTGAAACAATAACGATATACCTGTACTTGACAAGATTCTGTAACCTTTTGCGCAGCTTGAATAAGACTATTTACAGACTTATCTTTGCGTGGAATGCAGAACTAGAAGATTTTAAGCAAACGAGGAAGCTTAAACCTCAATCTTTTCCACTTGCTGCGGACCAGTAAAGGATGCACACCCAGTATATGTTCTGGCATGAAGTCGTGCCTCGTCAGTATACCAACAACAGGAGAGCTCTGCAAAAAAGCAGCAAAATTAGCATCTAATTGGTAGAAAATTAACTTGCAATTTTCAGGCCAAGTGTTAGCTTGTGGTGAACTATTCAACTATGTTCATGCCATAAATTTAAGTTCGGCAGAGAAACAGGATGGAGCTAATAGTTCAGGAATCAGGAGTAAAAGAAACAAAAAGTTGACGATCAAATGCTAGATCAAAAACCAAGGATTTCATATGTCGAAAATCACCGAATTTAATTATTATATTCCATTTTATGTAGTCTTTTTAGTTGTTGAAGCTCTTTGAGCACCTGACTGATCCCCGGGTGGGCATGTGAATTCCTCTGTTGCACAGGACCACAGATGCACATCCATACACAAAAACACACCGGGGAATCAGAACACTCAAACTTCAGTCCATGCTTCACGAGGCACTTGAACTCAGTTTGAGGAGACAATCATGCAGCTCCCATATGCTAATCTTATCAACAACACTTAATGGCATAACCTAAAGATGCCTCAGGTTACCAAATTTTCAGGAAGTTGAATAGAAGTTAGGAAAAAGATTCTTACCCTGGAGAGCTTAGGTATGACTAGAAGATGCCTTAAACCAACTTCTCGGAAAAGCATAAGAGCCTTTGCCAGTGACATTGTCTCCACAACAGTGTACGGTGATGCATTAGTAAATGGGTGTAAATCTATAAACATTTCCATATCTTCGTCAGTCAATTCTATATCTTCTATATCATCGACATTGCCTGAACCCCTCTTTGCGAAATCTCCGGCTGAGAACTGCTCGAGGACATCAATACCTGTTGGCACTGGAGTGGGTGAGAAGGCTCTCTTCTTTAGCAGAGCAATAAGATGGGCACGAAGGATTAAACCATACAAAACTGGAGAGCTGGAAAGCGGAGGTTCATCGATTACAGGAAACCCGTGATGCCTTGTAGTTTTAAGAACATGCACTATATTACCAACCTTCTCAATGCCTTGAAAGAGTTGGAGAGGACCCGTAACTATATCTCCAACTGTCAGCTGCCTCATATATGGCTCAGCATGAGCTTCTAGATAAGGAAATCCTTTTGCTTTCATAATAATGTCATAGATGTTGCTATTGAAGGCATCGGCTACAGTCTTGGAAATAAGAAGAACCAGCATTATCATGGGTAGCAACAAAAGGTTATTGGTCAATTCCAAGATAATAACACACAGAGAAACTGTCATTCTCATAGATCCACCAAGAAAAGAAGCAGCGCCCAGCACTGCAAAGAGACCCTGATTAAGATTTGAGCGTGAACCAATTAACATTCCAACGAGGCGTCCATAAGATGCACCGGTCACAATAACTGGTACAAAAAGACCCACAGGAGCCACAATCCCATAGCTAAAGATACTTAGAAAATAGCAGGTGCCAAAAAATATGAGAATTGATGAGTACTGAAACTCAGTATCGGTGCCCTCACTGAAAAGATTTCTGATTGAATCGTCATTTGTATTAAAAATGAGGCTGGCAAGATCGTTGTAGTGACCAGCAGCACACTGGAACTTTTTGTAGTTGCCAGACCGACCTATTGTAGGACACACTTCTGCTGCGTCAGCCGGGCAAGGTTGGCAATGTGCAAGCCATGGTAATCCAAATAGAAGACAGGATGTAAAAACGGAGACCACACAAGCAAGAAGAATTTTGCAAGCAATGCCTTTCCTGGAAAAGGAAAACATGTCAAGGAGAATAACTGAATAAGCTAGCAATGTGTATCTTAAAATGTTTTTAAGATAATAGTTCAATTAAAACATCTTAAACAGAGAGCTCACTCATGAATGAAACTGTAAAGTCGGAGAACCTTCTCCAAGAGAAAGTTATAAAAACTCCCCAATATGCCTCCAACAAGTCCAAGGATAAGTACAGCAGGCACATCCACAAGGTGATACGATATATTTTGTGAGGCAACTTCAAACATAATCAGGCCTCCTTTACCAAATAGCCCACATCTATCACTTAAACAAACATCAATCATACTCTGGAGAACAACTGCAACTACAGCTGTTGTGAAGAAAGATCTCCATAGGAGAGCACTCCTCCACCTACAGAACATAAACCATTTAGTAAATGCTTAGTTTATATCAGCATATTACTTTTATTTAAAGACCTCTTTTCCCTGCTGAAGTGGTTAAACTGAAAGAAAAATATGTCAATATCATTCATGTCATGTCTAACAAGAGCCACAAAAACATTATAGAAGTTTCTCTAAGGAAGTTTATGTTGGTGTATCAAATCTAAGATATATGTTTTGAGTTAAGTTTTCTACTATTCACCTCTTGACTGAAATTCATAAAAGTTGAAATGATAACATAACATCCTCAGACAATCGTTAACATAGCTCACAGATTTTAAGTCAAAACATACCAAGAAGACATCTCTTCAAGTGCAAACAGCACCCCGCCAACTGGGGCATGAAATGAAGCAGCAATTCCAGCAGCTGATCCACATGTTACAAGATCTCTTCGGTCTCGGTCATTTTTAAAATAGCGCAGCCATCTCCACGTTAAACCATATTTCTTTGATCCACCCTGTCCCAGCAATGAGGCAACACATGCTCCAGTTTGCACCATGGGCCCTGCTTTCCCAACGAGAAGAGATGAAGACACTGCAGTAATGCTGCCAACAATCTGCAAATTGAGAAAACAAGAATTGTACTCTAAATCTTCAGAAAATAGCAAACGTATCTCAGAAAGTGATAGCAATATCTAAGTATCAAATTACAACCGAGCATATAAAATGTCCAAAGCACCCTTTGCACAGTTTATGGCAACATAGATCCAGTTATGTCTAGAAGATCCCACGTTAATTATTAGAAGAAATAGTATTCATGCTTTTTTCTGGAAAAACAATCAATGACAAAACATTAACAAAATGCAAAAATGTAGGCAAATGTAACCGTACATCATTCTTCCATTTACATCTCAAAATTGACTGAAATATTAGCACATAAAAAGGCTTTTCAAGCAAAAGGGCACAATCATTTGTTGAATGTCAAAACATAACACAGTACACATATTAAACAGGCAGATATATCATGCGAAAACTTGGGTTGAAAACATGACAACCTGAATCTCATGGATAAACTGGCTTGAGGAATTGTGGAAGTCACTCATGAAATATAGGGTAGTGCCTAACAAGGAGCTGAAAAGATCTTATTTCCCCAGCATCAAGCTATGTCACTTTTTACTCCAATGACCAATTTAAGTAACAACAACAACAACATGAGGTAATTTCCAAATCAATAAGCACAGTACTTCTAATCTTCTAACCTTAACCAACAAAGTTCGTAATGAAAATATTCCGGGAGCATCAACACCATTCAGATAGGCCTTCACTTCCGGTACACCGGAACCAGCCGCCTCCGGCGCAACAAAAGTAGTAATCATGACTGAGAACAATGTGAGCACAAAATTGGAAGCACCAAAAATGAGAAAAGCCATCCAATACCTGGACAAACCCATCAATCCCAAACTATCAAAATTCAAAACTAAACCAATATGAACACACACAACAAAAAAAAACAAAACAAAAAAAAACAAAAACAAAACAAAACAAATCAGTTCAATTAACAACACCCAATTACCTATTGGCGAGCATCATATTGGAGGTAATCACAAACTTGATGCCGGCTAGGTTCTCGACGGCGAGATTGTTGCAAAACCCAATGAGACTAACAATCACACCAACGAGAAAGCACAGCAACCACTTCATGAAAATGTACTGG